>CAUYPK010170086.1:0-104704 GCA_963574355.1 Loris lydekkerianus
GAGGAGGAAGGGGAAGAAGAGGAGGAGGAAGAAGTGGAGGAGGAGGAGGAAGGAGGAGCAGGAGGAGGACGAGGAGAAGGAAGACGAAGAGGAGGAGGAAGAGGAAGAAGAGGAGGAGGAAGAGGAGGAGGAGGAAGAGGAGGAGGACGAGGGGGAGGAGGAGGAGGAGGACGAGGAGGAGGAAGAGGAGGAGGAAGAGGAGGAGGAAGAGGAGGACGAGGAGGAGGACGAGGAGGAGGAGGAGGATGAGGATGAGGACGAGGAGGAGGAGGAGGAGGAGGACGAGGAGGAAGAGGAGGAGGAGGAGGACGAGGAAGAGTGAGGGAAAGAGAAAGGGAAAGGGAAGACATGACACCAGGGTCCATAATTTTTTCAAGTGAGATGCCAGCCAGCAGCCCAGGGTCCTGAAGAAGTCTGGCTCAGCCACCAAATAGCTATGCAACGGTCAGGTAACCACCTTTCCCCCTCCTTGCCTCAATGTTTCCCATTGAGGGAACTGAAAAAGCTAACCCCGTAGGTCTCTTCCAATTCTGAAGCTAAAATTATAAATTAATCGTCACCTCTACCTCAGGTTGAAATATCACAAATTCCAAATGTCTGAATTACCACTATTCCTCAAAAGTTTAAAACTATAAGATTCCCCCCGAGTCTATTATTTTTTCATATTTGCAACCTCCAGAGGTTGAGGACAGGGACTTGGGTCTACCCAGGGCTGTGCGGGCACAGGTGTCACTAAAGGGCGAGTCATAGCAGTTGCCCAAACACTTGGCTTCACACTTCCAACATGGCACGAGGAATAAGGAAAGCAAGAACGTTAGGTTCCAATCTACTCCCCACCAGTCCCAGTTTTCCCCCAGACAGGTGAAAACCCCTTTAAAATGCTGACCTAGGATTTTGGGCCTTCTTCCACAAACTAGCATCCAACCACAGTGGAGGAAGATCATGGAAGGCTGTGTAAGGAACACAGATGCTTTGAACATTTGCCTCTCTGCAAATCCCAGAGCCAAGAAACATCAGCCCCTATGGCAAGGGTCCTCTACCCCAGAGAATGCACATTCCCCTAGCACCCACCCACCTCAGACACATCCACACACAAATTGTTCCTATAAAACTGCTGTCCTGCACACCTTCTCCAAGGCAGGAAGTAAATGGAAAATAGGGCTCCAGCCAGCTCTAGCGAAAACAGCTCCCAGCCACCCTTCTACTCAAAGAAGCAGGAGGTCAAGTACAGGGGTGGAACTGGGTCTCCTTCTGAATGGGCTGACCTTCGCCTTTGAAATTCTCCATACCCATCACAAGCCCTGCTTCGGAGCTCACTCCTTCAGGCAGCTTTCCACACTTAAGCTGCTTAACTCTGCACTAACAACCTCTTAATTGCTGGGTTTCCAAAAGCCCTTGCAGAAATCTGGGGTGCAGACCCTCCCACATATGGCCCACATACTACAGTGGGGGTTGGGGGTAGGGGACAGGGAGAGAGTGCCTCCACCTAATTCCTGCCTGCTGGAAAGCTGTTGCTTTTATTTTTAATTTTATTTAAAAGGCAGATACAGGGTACCCAAGACGCCACAATAAAATGACATTAACTGTAAAATTACATTATTAATTCTTTAATCTCACTTGAGGCTTCAAGCTGTTGCTACGTCCAATTACCCGCGTAACCACCTGTCAGAGTCCCGGTGCTATTTAGCATTACCTCCAGGACAGCGGTGGGCCCGGTGGTCCGTCAGGTCTGCCAGAGACTCGAAGTCCTGCTGACAGTGATCACAGGTGTAAATTGACTCATCCTCCACATCTTCATCGTCCTCATTTCTCTCCTCTTGACTTGTCACGCTGTTCCTGTCTTCCAGCGCACGGCTGGCTTTCCGATCACACTCCGGCTCTCCTTCTAGGCCTCCTGCCAACAGGAAGAATACAGTCCATGTCAGCTGATGGGGTCTTGGGAAAGGGTTTTAAAAGAATCACCCGCATTTATTAAGATACATTTAATTACTCTACCTCCCGGGGTCCATTATTCTTGACACTTCTCAGTATATTAATAGATGGGGTTTTTTTGTAGCATGCAGTGTCATAATTCTCAACTAGATTCTTTAATTCTTGGTGCAAATCTTCTGAGGGGATTTCTTGTCATCTTCCCTCTGGGCATGGATGCTGGGGGTCGTGACCCATCAGGGAGGTAAAAATGCCTTAGTGTTTTGTCTCCTAAAAACTCAATTCTGTTACGAACCTCTCTAGAGCATCCATCTGCTGTTCCTGATGCACCTAAACTTTGTTTTCCCCAAAGCCTTGCAATTTAGACCAGGGAGATTTCTTAGCCAAGCTCACCTTCCACACAATGGGCCTCCTAATGTGGTAATGTCACCTTGGTTCTTTGCAAAAACATCCTGGTTCTGGAATAAAGGAAGCATGTGTGCTTGAAGACCACAGATGGTCCAATCTCAAGCTTATGAGTTGCACAATCCCTCACCTGTGACTTGGTACTGGCCTGCAGAGTGAGAACCAGCCTTGGAATGGCTTAACTAATTTCTGTGCTTGGCACTGTGCAGATAGTGGCCGATGGGTAGAGAAAAGTGAATGAGTAACTATAGTGAGGTGTTGCAATTGTGTAAGAACCTGTGCTTTTTCAAAGCCACAGTTACATATGCATGGCCCCATTTCACAGTCTTGCATGTCCTAGAACTAAGGGGGCTCAAGAGACCGGGCATGGTGGCTTGAGCCTGTAATCCTGGCACTGTAAGAGGACCAGACAGATTTCTTGAGCTCAGGAGTTCAAGACCACCCTGAGCAAGAGCAAGACCCCTCTCTCTATTAAAAATAGAAAAACTAGCTGAGCTTTGTGGCCGGAGCCTACAGTCCCAGCTCTTCAGGAGGCTGAGGCAAGAGGATCACTTGAGCCCAAAGTTTGAGGTTGCTGTGAGTTATGACGCCCCAGCACTCTATCCTGGGCAACAGAGTGAGGCTCTGTCTCAAAAAAAAAGGAAGGGGCTCAAGAGATCACGTGGTCCAGCTCCCTGCAGAGAGGGACAACTTTGTTATTCCATGTCACAGGTAAGAAAGGCACCTGGCATGCAGCCAGGGGAAGCGACATCCCAGAACCTTGCAGGTGCCTGGCTGGGTATCTTGACTCCTTGTCTAGTTCACTTCCCTACACATCTGTGGGAAATGAAACAAAGCTTTACAGAGATGAGTAAGACACATCAAGAACCTGTAAATCAAAGTGCAAAAGAACCACAGTAGATATAACACACCAAATATGTCAGTAATCCTAATACACGTCAGGGGATAAAACATCCCCATTAACATACAGAGGCACTTGGATGGGAAAATCAAAAGAACACAGGCTGTCCTGGAAAACAAAGCTACCGGTTCAGAAACTAGTGACACTGTTTTAAATCAATGAAAAGATCTCTCTTATTTATTTATAAAAATATTTATGCAAGGGGCAGCGCCTGTGGCTCAAAGGAGTGCGGCGCTGGCCCCATGTGCCAGAGGTGGCAGGTTCAAACCCAGCCCCAGCCAAAAACTGTAAAAAATATATATTTATGCAAATGTGCATGCTTATTCAGAAGTGTGCATGCTTTATTCAGTGCATGCTTGTGTGTGCACACAGCATAACAGTTCCAGAAAATGGCTTCACACACAACTTTTAAGCCCCCAAGGGCTGGTCACCAAAGCAGGAAAAGAAAGACATGAAACTAAGTGCATTCAAGTCAGGGTGGAATCCACAGCTCTGTAAATATTTCAATTTAGAAACAGATAACGTTATAAGGACTCTATTTCTCCTGTCCACCCAGAAGACGCGCTTCCAAGCACCCGACATCAAGAACCTGGGAACACAAATCAGCTCATTGGAGAGCCAGCTGCCGCCTTCCCAGGCGGGGAACGTCGCATGACACGCCGCCTGGAACTGCGCGGAGGCAGTAAAAATCAATGTTTCCATTTGTGGCTCGTCAAAACATCTCTCTTCTTACCAATTAAGGGATGTACAATTTTTAGGTTCTTTTATTATCAGAACATGCCGACTCCCCACAATACAGAAAGCCCATTAAAAGCCAGGCAGCGTATCTATCTCGGGGAATCTGATCTGCTGCTGCAGCAACAGCAAGAAATAGAAAGCAAAGAGATGAGGAATATCGCTCAGAGTCTCAGTATTATAAGTCATCGCACAACCACAGTTACACAGTCAAGCGCCTGTCTCTGAATTCCCCATCTACAGTCTTTTTCCTTAATAAAAAAATGTTCCATAGAAGAGGAAAAACGGGAACCCTAATTCTAGTTTTATCTACTATAGCAACTCTCTGGATAGTAAGTCACAGTCAGCACCACGCCTGCGCTACTTTACTTAACACACGATTCAATGGACATATTTAAATTATCCCCATGTTATTATTTTGGGGGGAGGGCATATTGACTTGGCAGCACTTTCTACAATAGCTCATCTATCCACAACTGGAACCACAAACATTACAATGCATTTGATCTCTTTAACTCTGGTACATCCTGTCGACTCCAGAGTAGATAAATCAGAATGTCAACTCTCAGGTTTTTATAAGGCAAAAACCCATAAAGTCATCCAAGAGTATAAATCTGTTTTAAGGAACTGTCACCTCCCCTACAGGCAGCTACTAATGGGAAGGCCGGGGGCTATGCACAAAGCGCACGGGAGGGGAGGACAGCACGGGGCAAACTCGGACACAAGCTAGGAGCAGACAGAGGCACAGGCACAGACCCCATCGTCTGGGCTCCCCAGGGTCCTAAGGTCAGCCAGCCTGACCCTAGGAAGGTGATGCCAGAGAGAAAAGAGTCTACAGCCTGAAGAAATTTGGAGGAGTAGGTCTTCTCGGAAGACCCGTGGGCCCTTCTGCTGGTTCAGCAGAACAGGAAGCCCCATCCCGGGCAGGGTTTTGCTCTTTGCAAGGCACTTTCACATCCAGCAGTGTTTGAACCTCATAATAAGAAGATAAATAGTGCTGTTTTTCCACTTGCAGATGAGAAAACTGAGGCTCTGGAGCTCTCCAAGGGCCAGGAGGCAAGATCTCTGAGCACAGAGAGCTCCGAGGACACCTTCCTATCTGGAGACTCTCTGGAGTCTCTTTTCTGGACCCAACCAAACAATTGCTCAGGAAGGCTTTGGGGACCAGCATGCCTGTCCTCACATCCTGTCCTGTCCTGCCTTAGGCTGGATGTCCCCTGAGCAAGCACAAAGGGGCAGCCCACAGCCCAGCACCTGGCTTTGGGCAAGTCCCCATCACAAGTGCTGCCTCGTCTCTGTGACTTCCTGGGCTCCAATCACAGCGGACCCGCTGGCCCAGACAACCACCCGGGACCCAAGGAAGCAAAGTCAACAGGCAGAGGAGAAGGCAACCTGCTCACTTCTTCTCTAAGTTCTAGCTTTACCTACTATAGCAACTCTCTGGATAGTAAGTCACGGTCAGCACGATGCCTGCCCTACTTTATTTAACACACAATTTAATGGACATATTTAAATTATCCCCCAGGTTTTTTTGTTTGTTTGTTTGTTGGCCATATTTACTTGGCCCCAAAACAGCCCAAGGCTAGCTTCCCCAGCCCCTGCCCAGTTCTCCTGGAGGCTGTCTGCCGCAGCATGAATACAGCTCCCTCAGGGAAGGCGCAGAGAAGATTTTGAATCAGGGGCATCTCCCTTAGGGCCACATGCATGGATCCTAAGCACCAGCCTGTCCATCCAGCTGACAAAGCTCCCTACCCACCAGAGCGCACACCCCACCCCGGACAACTCATAGCGTGTACGCTGCCCAACGCACACACCTCTATCCTTTTGCCCAGACATTCTCCAAGGGCAGCTAGCTCTGATTGAGCACTTGCTATATGCCTGGCATTTAGGAGCACAGGTAGCCCTCTGAGTTGTCACTGTCATATCCCCATCTTACAGGTGTAGAAACTGGGGCTCAATGAGGTGACAAAGCTTAAGGCCACAGGGAAGTGGCCGGGCCAGGCTGCAAGCCCAGTTCTGTGTGACACTCCTCACTGCCTCCCCACAGCAGAGACTTGTTGGGAAATTTGTAAATGCCCTTGAAGTCCTATGTAGGGTCCTAATTATAGTCTCTAAGGTCCAGCTGACCTGTCTGGCTTATCCTGCGTTTCCATGGCCAGAGAGACCTTCTTTCAACTCCTCGAACTGACAACTTTCTTCTGCCAAGGGCTTCAGAACACTCCCGTTGCCTGCCTGGAAGCTTTCTCCTAACTGTACCCCCACCTCAAGGGGGTCTCCCAGCAGGCCTGAGCACCATGTAATTCAGGGCCCCACTCTTCTTTCCCCAGGGCTCCCACCATTACCAGAGCTCTTAGCATAATGCATGTTTCTGCCTCTATGGGCTCATCTGCTTACTCAGTTTCCCCAGGCAAACTGCCCCACTTCTGCACTGAGGCCTTAACTCCTCCCCCACCCCAAGACAAGGGATCTACCACCCTCTGAGATGGCTGGCCTTAGGGACTGTCTTGACTAATAGGAGGCAACAGAGTGATGTCCCAGAGCTCTGAGGCTAGGTCAGAAGAAAGCTTCTGGCTCCCCCTTTACCTCTTGGGACACCCCCCAGGAATCCAGCTGCCATACCACAAGACGCCCGAGCCACACAGAGAGAGCCCTAGACCCTGTAGACCACAGCTCACTGACTCCCGGCCCCGGGACGGTGCCATCCAGGGCGCCCAGCCCAGGGGAGCCTTCAGATGGCTATAGCCCTAACCACCACATGGTTGAACAGTGCGAGAAATGCCCAGTGGGACTATAAACCAAACACAGTCAGCCAAAGAACTCTGAAAATAATAATAAAATGTTTCTTTAGGCCATTAACGTTGGGGTGGTTTGTTACACAGAAATACACACCACCATAGTGTAAGCTCCATGAGGACAGGGGCCATGTCCACGTGGCTCCGCCCACCTGCCCAGGCCCTGGTACACAGGGGGACACACAGTGGGGTCTCAGTGGGTGTCAGGTGAGTGGATGAAGGGAGTCAGCTTCAAAGAAGCAGGCCTCTGTATATCCACGCAGGTGGGGGTGGCAGCAGAGGAGGCGGTTAACAGTGCTATTTATCACCTGATAGGACTAGGCTGAATCATATAAAGATGCTATCTTTTGGGGGGGTCAAAGTAGTTAAACATTGGCCATCTCACATGGCTCAATTTAACATACATGATGGTGCTATTCTGTCTCATCAACTTCCTAAAACCAGGAGGAAGAGGATATTCCCACAGCAGTGAACCCCTTCCCCAACACCACACGCACTGAAATCCAGTCCCGGAGCCCAAGGCAGGGGGACTTGGGGACTTTCTAAGAGCAGAGAGAGGGTGTAACAAAACCGTCTATCTTGGTCACTTTTCTTTAGAAAGCAGTGAATTTTCTCACCCCTCTGAACCACTGCCCTTAAAAAAGAGCTTTCATTCGAGATGATAATATAAGACAAGACAGTAGGACTTCACAGACAGGGCTGTACAGTGAGAGAAGTGGCCCCACACCTTCTCAAGGGAAGGGGCAGCAGAGACCTCGTCGGGGATGGAAGGAGGTGGCCCAGCTCCCCCTGCACTGAGAGGAGATTCTGACCACTGTGTGAGCATCTCCTGTAACTGCATTATGTTTATTTATATCACCCCAGTGTGACTATCACAGGACCCAACTGCAGCAGGTACAACGGATATCCCCATTTTGCAGATGGGGAAACAAATCAAGGCTCAGGACTGTACATAGGACACACCCTAGGAAGGGTAGAGCTGGACTCAAACCCAGGTCACTGACTCCAGATCCTGCCTCTTAACCACTGCACAGAAGGGCCAAAAGGGAATGCCTACAAAAGGGCCAGGCAGGGGACAACTGGACACGTCCAGCACCAGAAAAAGAGGAAAGAAGAGAGGGCCCAGGAGGCCGGGCTACCCACAGGCTGCCAGGTCTGGGAACAGGACATTTCCTACCTTCTCAGCAAGGCTTCACAAGGTCATGAGTCAGCGCCACCGGGGCCCCACCTCTCTCCAGGGCCAGCTGGGAGAGGTCCAGAGATACCAGCGAGTAGCCCTTCCTTCTCAGCCCCTGGACAGCATCAGTCAGAGAGAATCCCACCCAGAAGGGAGCCTTTGCTCCTCCCCAGGAGGTATCCCCGGAGTCAGCAAGCCAGCACAGAGCCCCAGGCACCCTCTGCCCCTCCCCTGCCACTATGAGGCACCTTGATCAAACCACATCTCCTGTCAGAACCTCTGGTTCCCTGTATGCCAATGAGGAGCCTGATCCTGGTGGACACCGTCCTCTCCAACCTCACCGGGTGGAGGCGAGGCACACTTAGAGGGTGGCCATCAGTGGAAGTACACACTGGTGAGCACCAGGTAGGTGGCTTCAGGGGCCTTGTGGGGGTTTGAAGTACCAAGAGGAGTCTGGGTCAGGAAGGGTGCCAGGTGGGAGTGGAAGGTGGCAGCCTCAGGGCCAGTGAGTCCTGGGAGGCCCCCATGCCATCCACCCCTACAGAAACCAGAACTGCCAGGAGTGAATTCCAGACACCCAGGGCCTGAGCAGAGAACTCAGCTGTACAGGAAGCCTCAGGATGTAAAGAGGTCAGCAGGGTTGATGAATTGAGTCGTGGAAATAACTACAGCCATCAAGCAACAACACGCACAGGCAGCAGACGGCTGGACTCAGGTTCCAGGAACTGTCAGGATGGCAGAGAAAGAACAGAAAAGAGTCACAGACTTTGGTGCCAGGCTGTCTAGGTTCAAATCCATATACTACCTACCAGTCTGCAGCTGGGGGGCCCAGAACAAGTCACTTACCCTTTCTGGGACTTACTAAAGGCAAATGAGTCTGATACCTGACTCATAACAAAAAGTGAGACAATAACAGCTTCGGATTCCCACCTCACTGCTGCTGCTGAGTCCAGTGCTTCCAACCAACAGATGGAGCATCACAACGCAGACCTGAGCAGGAGATGGCACACCAGGAGGGGGCCTAGCAGGAAGCCTCAGCTGCTCCTGAGGCCAGAGAAGGATGAGGAGCATCAGGGCACCTGCCCCCTGAGAGGCACAAAAATGTCCACAAAGATCAGGAAAAGGAAAACCCCTAAGCCAGGAGCAAAATCCTGAGTTTGAGTCTACACTGTCCCCCAGGGAGAACCGTGATCTCTGACCAGTGATCTCTGACCAGCACCTGTAAGGGCCAGAGGGCCATGGCCTGGGGACACAGACATAAGCCCGCCTTCTCTGTCCTTACCTCCTGTAGGTAGCTGAGGGGGAAACAGTCTGGGAAGGGGTATACCACTCCCAAAGGCTTTAGCCTGGAAGCAACGTATATTTTTTTAATAGAAAATGTATATTCCAGGATGGGCACAGTGGCTCACGCGTGTAATCCCAGCACTCTGAGAGGCCAAGGCAAGAGGATGCTTTGAGCTCAGGAGTTGGAGATCAGCCTGAGCAAGAATGAGAACCTGTCTCTACTAAAAATAAGAAAATTAGCTGGGCTTTGTGGTGGGACCCTATAGTCCCAGCTACTCAGGAAGCTGAGGTAGAAAGATCACTTGAGCCCAAGGAGTTTGAGGTTGCTGTGAGCTATGACACCAGACACTACTGAGGGTGACAGAGAAGGAAGGAAGGAAGGAAGGAAGGAAGGAAGGAAGGAAGGAAGGAAGGAAGGAAGGAAGGAAGGAAGGAAGGAAAGAAGGGAGGGAGGGAGGGAGGAGAGGACGGGAGGGAGGGGAGAGGGAGGAAGGGGAAGGAAGGAGGGAGGGAGGGAAGGAGGGAGGGAGGGAGGGAGGGAAGGAGGGACTCCATTAACCACCTATATGTTTCCTACAAACATGTTCCTGAGGCCAAGAAGCACTTCCAGAACCCAGGCCTCTACTGGGTATTTGCTCCGGCCCTGCCTGTGGAAAAGGAAACCTCTCTGTCAGGGAGCGCTTCCTCAGCGTCTGGGGAGGGTGTGGCAGGGCTGGGCGAGGAGCTTGCCAGCCCCAGTTGGGCGCTCTGCTCGCACATCCATTGCTGGCCCCAAATTCTGTTAGGCAGTCATTGTTTATCTTCTGGTTTAAAATATTTGCAGTATAGGCAGCGGGGTAACATTTAACACTCAGCCTAAAGGGTCCCCTTGGCAGCAGAGCTGTAGGCAAATATTTTAACACATAATTTGCTGTCCAAGTTCTGCTTCTTAAATAAGGAAGCAACTTCTTCAGGACGGCTGTCTGGGGAGCGCCTGCTGGCCCCATCAGTGCTGTGGCTCTGTGGGTAGAATTTCCAGCCCAAGTCAGTCAGAGATGCTCAGCCTGGCCTAAGTCGCATCACACAAGCCTTCCTAGAGAATCATGAGGGACTGGACACAGCCCACAGTGGAACAGAAATGACTAGAACCTTTCAGAGAATACCTCTTCAGGTGTCAGAGATTCTAGGCCCTAAGGCCAAAAGGATGAGCAGAATGAGAGCAAAAGAACAGACCTGATTCAGCAGGATCCTTCACCTAGCAACATGCAGTCCAGTAAAGATGCCACCTCTTTGAGAAAGGGTGAAACTGAAGCCCACATGTGTGAGACTGGCCACTCTGTACCAACTACGCCAGTGAGTGGAGCGGGCTGAACTGGGAGGCGGGGGAGGGCAGAGAACCCCTCTAGATGTTTACCTTATGGACAAGTGACATCACTCAGTGTGACCACAGAAGCTTTTTTTAAAAGAAAAAAAGAAATCCATATTTTTATGTAAAAATCTCTGGATTTCTAAATGTTGAATTCAAGTTTTCAGAAACACAGGATGGGCCAAACAGTGCACCAAGGAAGGCTGAGAACAGCATGGGGCCACCCTCTGAAGGCCTCCGCCTGGGGCCATCCAGCAAGCACCACTGGGGAACCTTGGAGCACGCGGTCATCTGCTCATTCCTCAACAGGCAGGGAAGTTGGCTAGGAAGTGATGACAGTGTCTCTTCTTTGAAGATAGACGACCTGAATCCAAGTCCATTTCTGTGTGTGACCTTGGTTCCTTGTACTTCTGAGCCTCAGTTTCCTCACCTGGAAAAGGAGGCTGGTTCCACCCACTGCTCAGGCTGTGGGAGCTCCCTGGGTGGGGGGCTACCTTCCAGATGTACCAGCTCCAGATCTCAGCCACCCAGGCCACCGTCAGCAGTCTGTTCCCCCAAAGCTGGGAACAAATCAGACGGAAGTACTTAATACCTTCAGTCAATCAACAAACATTCACTGAGCACCTACTATGTGTCAGCCCCATCCCAGGTGCTGGGGTACATTAAAGCACAGCTCCTGAACTGAGTGAGGCTGACATTCTGCCAGGACCCTGCTTTTTTATGGGTGCTCCATAAATAAAGGAAGGAATGACCTCCCCTCCCTGGGGGCAATTCAAGTTTTTAAGCCAACCGACAAAGAGAGATGGCAATTTCCCCCCGCCTCATGGCACACCTGCACCTGGCTCCCAAGGTGACGGGCAAAGAAGCAGCAGAAAGACAGGATAGCAGATGACAGGAAGAGCAGGCAGGTGAGGGGGGTCAGGTGAAGGGAAAGAAGCAATCACAAAAACCCCACCAAAAAGAAAAGAAAACCATATTTTTCCAGCAAGTAGTGAATGGTGAGGCTCCTCTAAGCCTCACCGTCTTAATAAAACTGATCTCACCACATGCAGTAATGAAGAACAGTCGGAGGAAGCCGCCCTGGAACCATGAAAATTGTACAATGCTCGTCCTCATGACCTCCTGAGGCGGTGACCATTCTGCCCTCTCCTCCCTGTCATGTTGTCTCTGGGAAGGGGAGATGGAGGTGGGCAGGGGAGGGAGGATGGTCAGGGCAGCGTGGGGAGCTCGATAAATCCAGCTAATTTGTGGCCTGCGCCAGCGCCTGACACTCCTAATTGCTCCCAGTCCTGAGGCAGAAGTCAAGGGAGGACACTGGGGCACAAATCACCCCCTTGTGGTGGCTGCAGAAACAGGAGCCCCGTGGGCAGAGGAGGGGTCTGTACCCCTAAAAACAGAACCAGTAACTAAGGCCAAGGAGCTTCATGCAAGGTCAAAGACAAACGTAGGCTGCAGGGACAGAGAGCCCAGGGCCCGTGGCCACGAGGGGCTACTGTAGGTTCCAGCCAAGGTGTGCCCTCTCTGGGCCTGGGTCATCTCACCTGCAAATTAAGGCATGGATGATGGTGGAGAAGCCATTTCCAAAGCAATGCATCTTAGTGACTGTGGCTGTGCCAGACGCAGGTCCCAAGGCAGAACTGCAAGGCATCAGCTCCGCACTGAGGGAGGCCTGTGTCCCCCTGCCTTCCTCACCAGGACACTGTGCAGCAGGAGGGGTGCACTGTCACAGCAGAGGCGCGCAGACCTCACCCAGCCAGCGCCACCCAGGTCTGGGCTCAGGGAATCTTCACCCCACAGGGCAGGACAGGCCCCCTAGGGAGCTCAGGAGGCTCACTGGGCACCTCTCCTGCCCCACAGTCTTCACATTCTCACGCTCAAGACACTGCAAATGTCTCCTGGGCAGGTGAGCAAGCTCCAGGTGGGTGGACGCCTTGTCAGTTTGTTCACCCTGCTTCCCCCTCTCCTGCCCCTTGGCACCTAGCACAGGGCCTAGCACACAGCAGGCACTCAATAAGGAACTGCTGAGCAAAGCAGTCTGGAAGGGTCTTGTCCACTCTGGCATTTAAAGATCCACAGCCACAGGTCTGTATCTCTGGTGAGGCATCCTGCTGGCTGACCCTGGATACCCTATTTGGGGTACTCATTTGCCACTGGCCCAAGCCCCAGAGCTATAACCCAGAGGCCAGACCCTTCAACCCAGGGCCTCCTGTCCCGTTCCCAGGTGGGCATGGGAGACAAGGAGCCTCCCTCACTCCAGTCAAGGCACAGAGGCAATGTAAAAAGCCTTTAAAAATTAACCAGTTGCTGGGCATGGAGACAGCCTGGTGTGCAGTCACCTTCTGGGAATTTTCTCCAGTGGCAGCTGATGGAGGTCTCACCATGCTGCTCCACCCAGGGACAAGCCAGGAGCAGCACACTCAGCTTCTAAGGCGCCACGGTCCCCATTTCCATGTGGAGACCAAGGGGGGGGGGGGTCTCCCTACTGCACACCCTCAGCCACCTGCTGGGGGGGATCTCCCCCAATTGCACATCCTCGGCCACCTGCAGGGGTCTGCCCGCTGCTCTCCAATGACTTCACTCCGCTTCCCAGGAGGGTGTTCAGTGTCCCACTGTAAGACATTCCAGGATATTTCTAGAAACCTGAATTCCAAAAGTGGCCAACAGCAGAAAACCAACAGCACAGGCATTGTCATGCAGCAGTCTGAGGGCCTCCAAACAATCAGGGCCAGCCCTCAGTGGGACACCCAATAGGGGCAGAGGTAGGTTTAGTTAGATAGGGACTGAACTCAGAACATGCCACCCGGGAAAGCCAGGTCTGGCTGGTGGTCCAGGAGTCATGGAAACACATTCTCACACAAAGAGGAGTGGAGTCAGAGGCAGGATTAAGCACAGGTCAAAGGTCAAGTGGGCAGCACAAAGGAAACTTCCAGATCCCTCCCAGGAGCCTGGCTGCCTCCTGGAGACGGCCAATATGGCTGTGATCACACCCGGAGCACCTAGTGTGCCCATGCTCCCAGCGCGCCCATGCACCACCCCCAGGCTCATCCTCAAAACGTCACTTAACTCAGATTTCAAACCACTCTCATGTTCTTCAGTCAACATGAAGCAGAAACCTTTTATTAAATGCTGCTAATTTTTTATTGATCACACTGTGAATCATTTCATTTTCCATTACCACAAATGTCTCCTATCAGGGCTCCACGATTATGCTGCGTTATTCAGTCTCGAGCAACTTGTCACTTTTAATCAGTTTTCAGTTTCAGTATGCTCAAAAATTAGAAAGCAGGCTCTTTGTATCATTATTGCTTTTGTTTAAAAAAAAAAAAAGTTTCCATACAGGGAAGGTTATTATACTCAGAATAAATATACATGAATCAAATTCAAATGAAATTCCTCCCTGACTCTAACCAATTTTAGCATTAGCTTTTATAATTTTTTTAGGTTTATTTTCACGGAAAGACTGTTCATAATTATTGCTCGGGCTCTCCCAAAACACTCATGCTACTAAAGTGCGAAATGTCTTCTAACACAAAGACAGATCTCCGGGAAGTAATTACAGAAATGCATTCAGGGGCAATAATTCTATATTAGCTGTCAGCAGCAGACATCCTCTGAAAGGCACTTGTTATGAAGGAATTATTTGTGTTACCATTGAAGGCATGGCAGGCAAGCCCAAGCTAAAAGACTGCGTCCGACCAGAGACATGGGCTCCCTCATCAAGGGTCAAATTAAGTTTAAATCATTACCTTGAAGCCAAGCAAACTCGTACCTGACTGTCTATTGTGGAGACGTTTTTGAGGCCCACTGGAGCGCAACGTGGTCTTCCCCGTCCGCAGCGTGGTGCAATTACCCTGAGTCTCAAAAGAGTTCTGCCAGGAGCTTGTCACAATAGGGAGAGAAGAGGTGGCAGGGTGTCTATTAAATGCTAACTCGTGTCACCAAACAGAATTTTCAAGAATTATAAATTGCCGAGATGCCTTGCAGCTGACCCTCTCACATTAAGAAGAGCCCAGGAAAAGTGCAAGAATTTGCATCAAAGGCAGGAAAGGACTTTCTGTGGGAAGCCCACAGGAGTGTAGCTGAGGGGACAAGGGACCTAATGGACTATCTCCTCATCCCATAGAAGGTCCAGCTGGAGTCAGGCAACAATGCCAAGTCCACTGGGGCAAAGATACACCCCAAACTGACAACAGGTGAAGGGTGTTAAGGAGATGCCTGATTGTTATCTGAGCTTTGTCCCAAACTCTTGTCATGACCTTGGGGCAGTCACTTCCTCCCTCTGAACCTCAGTTTCCCCATCTGTAACAATATCCTATGTCTCAACATCGTGTTGAGGGTATTAGGGTAGAATGTTAGCCCTTCCTGTTCTTGGCTTGGTTTTCATGCCTATAAAGTGAGATAATTGATTCTAGGCATCATAAAAGGAATCTCCTGGTCTCTGGGTGCAAGAAGAAAGCATGGGATGGACAGCAGACTATCTTCCCAGGCTTACCAGGTCCCACAGACACCTCAAAGGATCTTCTTAGACCCATCGAGCCTCAGTTTCCCCAATTCTAAAAAGTACAGGTGGAAGGTCATTGCTCAGGGTTGACTCCATAAATCAGAATGAAAACCCAAACCCAGGCTTCTTTAATCTGCTCTTGCACTGTTGGTTCCAGAGAGATGGGCACTTTCTAAAACAACTCAGGACAAGAGGGAGGAGAGCCTGACAGCCCAGGGCCCCGTACTTTGAACAGTGCCTGGTAACTGCCCCCCACCACATCTCTGTATCTCCCCCCAACCTCCGATCTTGGCCTGTGACTCTCATGAGGCCACTGAGACGTTTTCTGGAACCACTAGGAAAGAAGTTACCTGAAGTAAAGAGAGCCAGGCTGACGGAGAAGGAGAAGCTTATGTGCTAGAAAAACTCCTGTTTTCACCTTACTGAGTTCAGTGTGAGAATATTCACCAAAGAATGACTCGTAATATCCCCCCCCCCAAAAAAAAAAAAAATGAGAAAGCATCTACATTTCCATGAACAGGAGATCAGCAGATAGAACGTGATACATTTACAGGGTAACACCACGCAGCAATTAAAATTAAGGAAACAGAGCTGTGTGCACCAACATGGATCAATCTTCCACATGCAATGTTGAGAGAGAATAAAAGCCAGTTACTAAGATAAACCGTACGGTAAAATGTGGCAACTTTCATGTTAAATTGTAAAGCATGTAGATCCAGTACTATTTCTATGTCATTTATACACATTTTCAGAAGAAACACACACACAGCAGTGGTGACTGCCAATCGGGGAGTGAGGAGAGGACGCAGGCGGAGCTGAGCCGGCTGAACAGTGTTACACTCCTCACACTGAAAGCTATGCCCTGGATGCTGGTTATTTTCTTTTGTATCAGAAATATTTCATTTTAAAAAACACTATTGCTCAGACACTAACCATCTGTAAATGATAAAAAATTTCAAAAGAACAATATTGGATACCCTGGAGAATCACAGAGGAAGCAAAGAATTTCTTTTCTTTTTCTTTCTTTTCTTTTTTTTTAATTTACTTTTTTGAGACAGAGTCTCACTCTGCTGCCCAGGTTAGAGTTCCCTGGTGTCAGCCTCAGTTACAGCAGCTTCAAACACCTGCGCTCAAGTGATCCTCCTGCTTCAGCCTCCCAAGTACCTGGGACTATGGGTGCCTGCCACAATGCCTGTCCAGTTTTTTTCTATTTTTAGTAAAGATGGGGTCTCACTCTTGCTCAGGCTGGCCTTAAACTACTGAATTCAAGGGATTCTTCTCCTCCAGCCTCCCAGAGATCAGGCCACAAGGCAAGTTATTAGCGGAAGCAAGACTAGTGTCCAGCCCTGTGCTCTTTCCCCCACCAGTAGGTGGGCAGAGAGGAGTAGGGGTGTGGGTTCCAGCTTGAGGAAAATAAATGGTCCCCAAGCACTTAGTTTTACCAGGGAGGCACTGCCGTTTGTGCACTGTGGAATCCCCAGGACCTGAAATGGTACCCAGCACACAGCAGGTGCACATAACCATGTGGTGAATAAATGAATGAACAAATGAAGGACAATTTAAAGTCGTGCACATCATTCCTTAAAGCAGAGTCTCTTAGACAGGACCCTTTGCTGGACAGCACCAAGCTCCTCACTTTTAAGTGAATACAGCTTTTCTACCTTTGTGTTTAAAAAAAAAAAAAAAAAAAAAAAAATCAATGCTCCAGCTCTGATTTCTCACCAATTTTCTGACCCTCCTGTGGGTAGACTGAAATTGTGAGTCACGGCAGTCTGGAAAACCACCTTCAGGGTGATGAGAATGGAAAAAAAAGTCTAAATTTAAGGAGGAACCAGAGGTTCCTGCCTAAAGGCATCCTGGCCCCCTTCCACGAGTACACAGCCAATGAAAAATTACTCAAACCCTCCCTGTATGAGAGCGCCTGATGGCTGGCTGACCAAAAGGAGCGGGTTGCTAAGAAATCACATGTGGTAACATCACATGATTACTTGCTACAGGTGAGATGTGGCCAGGATCAAAGTTCAAAACAGTTTGGGGAAATCTGTTCAGCAAAGCCCCTTTTCTCTGCAGGGAGGGGAGGAAACGGAAGCAGCTTGATGAACACCTTTTGCCTAAAAGGTAGGTGCTATCACAGAGGGAAACTGAAGCCCACAGAGGGGAAGGTCACGGCTAGCAGATGGCATAACAGAGGGGTCCTGACCCAGTGGCCAGCACTCCTTCTGACCAGAGAGGTGCTTCCCAGGACACCAGGTTCTGAGCCCCTCCAGGTTCACCCCTCTCATGTGGAAAGGAATTAAAAGAGAAGTCCAGGCCACAAGCAAAGAGCTTTCCCACACAGAGCAGAGTTCCCACACAATGCTCGTGTTTCCATTCCATCTCCGTGGGGTTAAATAAAAACAAGAGGCAGATGGTGTAGCAGCAGAGGGGGGAAACTCCTCTCAAGCTGACACACTAACCAGAGGGCCACCTAGCAGCCCAACACTCACCAAGGACAAGGGCTCCAGAAATGAGATCCAGGGACCCCAGGGTGGGTACAGGAGAGACCAGGCCAGCCCAGAAATGCCCAAGTGGAGGTTCTCACACACTTCCAATGAGCACCCACAAGTCCTGACCTTGGCACCAATGTGGGCGTACATTAGGCCAGCCCGAGGTCTTACCCAGCTTCCTCTCAGAACTGTGCCTGAGCATCTTTCTTTCCCACAAAAAAGAAGCTATGCTATCATTTCTGATTACAAAGGTAACTGTGTCTGATGGCAAAGATACAAGCCATCCAGAAAAGTATAAAGAAAATACGACAAATGACTAGGAATCTCACCACCAGAGGCTTGGGCTGTGACCACCGTGATGAACAAGATCCCTCGCACCCCCTCCTGGACTGGCACGTGCAGCAGCCACTGTCTGGGAGCAGGATCCCAAGCCACACATTGATGTGTAACCTTTTTACACTTTGTTCCACTCAAGCTTCTACTGTGGTCATCTCTTCCAGAGATTGTCTTTGCCTTTAAACCTCCATCTGGAGGCGAATCACATGGGTCTGCGAGTCCCGTTCAATGTGAGCAGAGCCCAGCCTCGCGCTGGGGAGGGGTGGGTGGCTGTCTCAGGGTAGGTTTCCTAGCTTACCAAGTAGGTTCACACCGGGAGTCTCTATTTAATGTGCATCTCTGGAGGTGATGCTCAGGGGACCCCCAGAGTCGGATCACCTACAGGGAAGGCCTATTAAAGTCCCCAGAGCTTGGCCATCCATTCTTGCCACTTTCCTGGCCGTCACTTCCCATTGTATACATGCAAAGGACACAGCATGGAGTGGGGGAGCATTTGGGCAGCCTCCTGAAAGGGGAGGATACCATTCCGCTCTCTCTGAACGAACCCATCCCTGGGTGCATGCAACTTCACGCTCCCCTGTCACGTTCCCACTCTGGTGAGTCATGCCAGGGCCTCTGCCTCGCACCCAATGATCTCAGGGAGAGTCTAGAAAATTCCCACTCCGGGAATTCTCAGTCGGTGGCTTCCTTTCCTCTTTCTCCTCCACCAAATAGCAACAAAGGAGATTTTCCCTTTCCTAGGCATAAAAGCAGGATCCTTCCTGGGTTTTGTCACGAACAGTTCAACACAGGGCCCCAAGTCATTCACCTCCTCCAGGGAAGGTTTCCAAGAAGCCCCTGAATTCTTCTGTCCTTGAGGGATCCCACGTGGGGGAAGTAGGCTACATGTTTCTAGGAAGTGACCTCCTCAGGGAGGCACCTTCCTCTCTCCTGCCAGCTGCCAGTGCTGAATCACAAAAGATGCACCGCAGCCACAGGAAGGAGGGCTGAGGCCCCAGGGCCACCCTGAAGCTCCTCTGCAGAAGAGAGGCCGAGGTGGAAAGGTCAGGGCAGTCTACCAGAAAACAGCAATCATTCGTCCAGACCTGATGGCAGCCTGGACTGTCCCAGGACATGGCCGGGAACCAGGTGGAGAGACCCCTCAGGGACTTGACTGTCCAGTGGGAGAGAAAGACAGCAGACACATAAACAGAGAGACAAAGTTGTTTCTTCAAGGGATCCGAGCTTTGACGGAGATAAAAGAGGTGATGTGAGGAGGACTGGGAGAGGCCGGCTGCAGCTGGGATGGTGACAGGGGCCTCACATGCCCAGCAGAGGGGAGAGGAAGGGCCCAGCCCATGTGGGGAACAGAGCCAGAGAGAGTAGCGCACCCCGAAACCTGGGTGATGGCACATCGTCTGTTCCAGACTGAGAGGAGGGCAGTGTCCACAGCACAGAGTAGAGAGACCAAGGTCTGGGGGCAACGTGAGGCCCGAGGAGGGTCTGGATCAAATCAGAAAGTGGCTGGGAGCGCCTCAAGAAGGGGCCTCAGGGGCAGCACCACATCCTCCTGGTTCAGGGCAAACATGGAAACCCAGACTCGTTACAGCCTCGGTGCTTTGCAATAATCAACCTAGGGCTAGACCTGGTGGCTCATCCTGTAACCCAGCACTCTGGGAAGCCAAGGCAGGTGGATTGCTTAAACTCAGGAGTTCAAGATCAGCCGGAATAAGAGAGAGACCCTGTCTCTACTAAAAATAGAAAAACTAGCCGGACATGGTGGCAGGTACCTATAGTCCCAGCTACTTGGGAGGGTGAGGCAAGAAAAACACTTGAGCCCAAGAATCTGAGCCTGCTGTGAGCTATGACACCATAGCACTCTACCCAGAACAACAGAGTAAGACTCTGTCTCAAAAAATAAATAAAATAAAATAGTAAAATAAATAAAATAATGCAACTTGGTCAAATCTTATTAGCAAACATTTCTTATATGAGAGTGCTGTGTCCTTCGCAAGATGTTTCCGGCTCCATGCAAAGTGTGGTAAATTCAAAAATTAAATGGTCTTCAAAGTGTAGTGGTATGCTACCAAAATAGTGACAGGAGCAGCCACAGCAACCTAACACCTACGCCAGACAGTGAAGCTGGGCCATCTGTCCTAGAGGGGCTTTGGAGCCACGGTCTTTGAACCCCTGAACTCCTGAATCTTGACCTTGGAAGGAAGAATAAAAGGGGTGCTTTGGCATGGCAGTGAAGAGGCCACCGTAGCCCAGAGAGGGCAAGTGTCCAGGCCGGCACCCCAGGCACGGAGAGAGCAAGTCACAAGCAGCAGCCCATATCTGGCTGGACCCCTGGCACGCCCTAGATCCTACTCTCTTGGCCTGTGTCAAGATGCTCACCTCCAAACTGAGGTCCCAGAGAAGAAAGCCAACCTGTGTGACAACATCCTCCCCCGGGTAAAAATGATGTTACCCCAGGAATCCAGGAATTGGGGCCACTGTGCCTATGATGCCGCCCAAGAAGGCATCTGAAACAGGTGGCCTGCTGCAGGGCCCTGCTTCCAACCAACAACTGCATGGGGTCTCAGATGTCAGAGGCCCTGCCTCCTGTCTCCCCCCCACACACACTCTGTTCAGGCCTGCAGGGTCTTCAGCAGCCCTTCCTGGCAGAACAGCAAAGGATGTCTCCTGCCTGCACAACTTGCCTGCACCAGCACCAGTGACCTTGGTCCCCTTCTCTGACAATGGCAACATCCTTAAAGAACTCTGGCCCTGAGTATCTCTCCAACCATCCTGTCCTTTCAAAGGGGAAAGGGGGGGCAGAGGGACTGTCTAGAGACCCTGAGAAGTGGCCCGTAAAGCAAGCAGGCTTGTTCTGGGAGGTCACAGGGCCCACCAGTAACAGAAAATACAAAGATCAGAAAATCTCAGGCAGGGATAAATGCAGGACAGAGAACTGCAACAGAGGTGAAGGACAGGAGATGATGGGAGGCAAAGAGGCAACTTTAGCCCCCAGGTCAAAAAAGACCTTTCTGGGAAAAGGACATCTGAGTAAACACCTGAATGGCACAAAGAAGCCAGGCATAAAGAACGAAGGAAAAGTATTCCTGGTGAAAGGTACATCCTATGCAAAGGCCGTGGGGCGGGAATAAACTTGGCAAGCTCAAGGAGCAGAAAGGTCAGCACTTTGGGGTGGGGGCTGGGCCAGGTGGAGTTTCCTAAAGACAGGGCAGGAAGTATTTGGGTTTAATAACTCCTCCTCCTCTGTGCAGGACAGTGGAGCTGAGCCCCTCACGTCCTCCCCTGTCCACTTTACTTCTCACAGGACTGGCCTTATCACACTGACCCATTGTAAGCTCCTGGAGGGCAGTTGGGTCATCTGGTTGATGCCTAACAGTGCCTAGCCCAGAAGAGGTTCTCAACAATTTGTCCGTTTAATTAAGTAACCACTGGCCCTCAGTAAGTGCTCAGCAAATACACCATCAGGGCTGCTGTGGAATCAGATGAGGCTCCCATCCCTGCAGGCGTCCAAGCAGAGCCGAGCAGGGAAGAACACGAGCTGAGGACCCTTAGCCCGGAAGAGACTTGGATGGATGGGCCAGGGCTTCTGGGTTCTCTCCCATTCTGAAAGCTGCCAGCTATGCCCTGCCGGACACGCTGAGACAGACACGTCTGATCAGCTGGAACGCATTTGCACAGAGCGGGGCAGCCGTCTTGATTTCTGGATCACTAGAGATTTATTAGCACCACAAAGTATAGCCTCTTACGCCGCGTGATGAGGACGTAATCATTACAGGGACTGGGAGGTAGAAGTCCGAAGGAAAGAAAAACTTTTTTTGCCAACATTGTGCATCTAATGCCAGGCAGAATGGACTTAAATCCTCCCTCAAAGGCCCCCCTGGGCAGGGCACTTCCTGCATACAATTGGAACTTGGCCTGTAGGGTTCAACTTCCTTTGTGTTAACTAATTTCTGACTCTGGGTTTTCAGCTATTTATTTCTAGAACAATACAGTCACTGCAACAGTTCTCCAGGGCCTGGCTCTTTGGTGGTGACACCAGCAGGCCCTCCTCTGCTTCTCCCTCAGTGGAGGGGCGGGGTGCGTGTGAAAAGCCACCTAAAAAAGGTGGTTACAATGGTCAAGCCCTGTCTCCCCCGGTGCAGGCTCATTTTTATCTCTCTGGAGCCAGGGCGCAAGACAAGACACAAGTTGGGGTCTGGTAGCCCCAAGATTTCTGGGCAGGCAGGCGACAATGCGGGAAACAGAAGGGAAAAGAGGGTCCAACCCCAAGAAGGAAATCTCCCTCCACACAGTAATTAACAGAGCCTCCCAGGACCCTTCCGCTACTGGGCCAGTTTTCCCCTTTCTGTAATCTTTTTCTAATTTGTGTTGCCGCTTCCTGCTTCCTCCAAACCACCTTAATTGGAAACTCTTCAGTTCACACGGAAAGTTCCTCTCTGCTCTCTGAGGACACCTACCGAGGGTGAACCAGGCTCTTCATAATAATTCTTACCAGACATGGCTAATAATGACCCTCTTTTGCTAATGAAAAAAACACACACATGCACACATTGTGGCTGCTGTAATTAAGCCTGTGACGAGTTGAGTTGGAGGGAAATTAGATTTATTTACACGCTGTTCTGTTGCTGATGAAGCACGAGCTATCGGGAAGCCTTCTCATTAACCTTCCTTTGGAGGGTGTGCTCTTGGTGCCTCCTCTCCCTCCACGTACCCTTTATAAATTGTACTTGGTTAAAAAAATAATAATAATAATAATTAGCCATTCTTAGAGTTGAGGTCTCTCCTGCAGCTGTTAATCCTCCAGTCACACTGCCCAGACGCTCACAGTAATGAAACGCCTGAAGGATCTCAGGTCTGATGCAGCCGCAGCCATGCATCAGCCACAGGGGTTGCTGGAGTGCCTGCCACCAGCCAGACCCTGTCCTGGGCACTCACCAGGCTACAGGTGGAGTCAGAGACAGTCCTGCCTGGGACAGCACTGCAGTGGAAGAAAGGAACTGGGAGAATGGTTGGCTGAGACAGAGATAACGATGGAGGGGTCAGGCTGGAAGCCAGTCCCAGTCAACGTCTGAGGCGGGAGAAACAGGGAGCCACTGAAGGTTTGTAAGGGAGGGAGGAGAGGCCAGTGCAGGGCTTGCACGATCGGGTCACAGCCCACAGAAGGGAGCGGAAGGTTTCCATGTCCAGGGTTTTCCCATTGCTGGCTGCCTCCTCTAAGCACAGAAAAAGGCCCATGAGGCCTAGGTCATTACCATGTGGGTCCAGTGAGGAGTCTGACTCAGTAGAAAACACTCCCTTGCCACCATTCCAACTAAGAATGGCCTTGAAGATGCACACTCACACATGCCCTGGACAACAGCTTCAACAGCAACCTCAGGTCTACCTGTCATAGCAGGTACAAGCAAATTAACTTCCCACCAGTCCACTGAAGGAGGAGTCAAAGAACAGGGCGTGGCTCCCATCTTGCATGCTAACCCCGCCCCTGCATGCTAGCCCCGCCCAAGAGCCGCCCATCGGCTCCTCCCCTCCACCCTGTTGGTCAGTCCCAAGTGTCTTCACCCAGGGTCAGGACTGCCCAACCTCTTCCCTGGGTGACTGTAAAACCTCCCTGACTTGTCCAGCCACTCAAGTGCTCACCTACTGGGTGGCAGGCACTGCCCTCACTGCCCTCTGTCCTGTCTTCACCTGCCCATGATGGAAAAGGGTTTGTCTAGGAGCCTAATTACCAGAAGCATCCAGATCAGGGATTTGTTTTAAAGGATTTTTGAATTATTCATCTTTGCAAAAATATTAGTCCTTCATATTCTTTAAAGAATGACTCTCTAAGACTAAATTATAGTGGCAAGGGGTGCACAAGTGGGACACAGAACTTAGAGACGCAAGGGTGTGATCAGGATGAACATAACTAGTGGTAACCTGTGGAAGGACGAAGGGGCTTCCCTGGGGTGGAGAACACAAGACCAGTCTTTGAAATTGGCTGGCAAAGTTCTAGATCTGGGAGGGGATGATGTTTGCCTTATAAAATCCACTAAGTTGTACACTACATTATAAAATAAATCTGTACCAGTGGGTCCCCAATATATTTTTATAAAATAAATGTGTAAGATAACCAACTGTGCTAGGGTTGGAGGATACGGAGATGCCAGTAGTCCTGCTGCCAGGGACCTGCCCATGCTGCATCGAACTGAAAAGCACGCTTCAGACAATGCAATGAGGGCAAAGGCAGAGGCAGAACGGGCGAGACAGGACACAGAAGGGGCCTCGGATGGTGAGGGGGAATGAGGGAGGCCTGCCTGGAGGAGGTGGTGTGGAGCTGACTCTTCAAGGAAAAACCAGAAAGCCTCCCCACTGGCAGGTGGCCTACATCTCCCCACCCCCACTGACTTCTCCCACGATTCACTTGCCACCTCTGTTGCTTCCAAGGTTCACACTTCCCCAAATTCCTACACTGCGCCATCACTTCCATCTCCCTCCATCACACACATACACAGAAGTTCTTTGCCTCCCCAAAACAGCATGACTCTGGAGAGGTCCTGGTCAAGTTACATAACCTCTCTGAGACCTTGGTTTCCCCAGCAGTAAAGGGAGAGGATAATGGTGCCTAACTTATAGGAAGGGATTAGGTGGGAGAAAACATGAGAAGTGCTCAGCACAGCACTGGGCACTAACGCTATGAATAGCTTCGTCCAGACGACCATCACTGTCCCTGTTACCAAAGAAGGCACACTTGCAGGGTGTCCAACCTTTTGGTTTCTTTGTGCCATGTTGGAAGAACTGCCTGGGGCCACACATTAAATACCCAAACACTACCAAAAGCTAATGTGCAAGAAAAAAGTTCCATGCATACTTTTTGTGATATCCACCACAGATACGGAAAAAACTCCTCACATAATCAGCACACAGCCTGCGGGCCACAGTTTGGACACCCTGTGAGAGCAAAACAAATCTGAGTTTGTGCCAGCCTGCTCACACGCCGCCTATGCGGGCTCTGAACGTGCACACGAACTCCAGGCAATTTTGCTCAAACACAGAGTCTGATTCAGCCCATCTGGGGAGAGGTCCAATCTTGTACATTTCTAACAAGCTCCCATGTGAAGAGGACAATGCTGGACTGTGGACCACACTTTGAGTAGCAAAGACTCAGCCCAACTGAACTCCAGTTTCCTCACCAATAAAATGGGACAATAGCCACCTCGCAGGGTTGTTGTGAGGATGAAATACAGCAACATGCAGACCAAAAGCCCCTGCAGCCAGCCAGGCACCAGTGGGTGCTGAGAAGTGGGAACACCCTCCCCCCACTTCCTCCCTCCTCCTCTCCCAGTAACTGGTTAATTCCAAATAGCATTCATGTCTGCACACACACCAAGCACAATAATAGTGTTCAGGTAAGGTTTAATGAGGGAATGAATGAATGAACCCACTGGGCAGGCTGGGCACAGTGGCTCACCCCTGTAATCCTAGCACTCTGGGAGGCCGAGCCAGGTGGATTGCCTCAGCTCAGGAGTTCTACACCAACCTGAACAAGACCAAGACCTCATCTCTACTAAAAATAGAAAAAAACTAGCCGGGTATTGTGGTAGGGGCCTATGATCCCAGTTACTATGGACGCTGAGGCAAGAGGATCGTTTGAGCTCAGGAATTTGAGGTTGCTGTGAGCTATGATGCCACACACTCTACCCCAGAAGACAGAGCGAGACACTGTCTCAAAAAAAAAAAAAAAAAAGCCTGTTCTGCAAAGGGGCTGAGCTCCTGCAAGCAGAGCCTCGGTGCCCAGATGCCAGGAGGTGTGTTACCTTCCTAACTGCCAGGTCTGTCAGAAACCCATGAATGAATGGGCTAGGCAGGGTACAGGCCCTAGACGCCCCAGCAGGGGCCCCACAAGGTCACAGCTCAGTAGCATCTGCCTCTCCTCCTTTTCTTCCATCCCTGGCTGCAGGAGCCCACGGACCCCCAGACACAACTCCCCCCGCTGAAGCCAGTGGCCAGCCCCCCTTAAGGTGTACAAAGACCCCTTATGAGCCTCCCCCCACTGTGAGGGGCTGGCGAGGCAGGGGTGAGTGTCTCTGTGTCCACACTGGATGGAAAGAGAGACTGAAGATCACATGGGTGAAACCACCCAGTGGAGGTCAGGCCAGGAGGAAGGAAGGACGGACTTCCTGGTCTCATTCTAGAACAAATTCCCTGGCGGCAGGAGGCAGAATGTATTGGGGGCAACGCCAGACTCTCCCAACACCTCCCACCCTCAGGAGCTGCCCCTTCAGCCTCAGTCTGAAGGCTGCTGGGACAAGGGAACCCTCACACACTAGGCCATCGAGTATCTAACACTAATAATTGAGGAGGAAAAGAGCTAAAGTGAAAAGCCTGCCACCTCCACATTACGGAAAGGAGATGTGCCCTCTGTGTATTTGTTCCCTGTGTTTTCATGCACCTCTCTCATTGGGGGTTAACCCACAAACGTAAGAAAACTGGGTGATGCATTCTCACAGAGGCGAGCGTGCAGATCAAGACACATGACATCCAAACCTCTCGGGGGTCCCACATGTCCCTCCCACGGCAGTCACTTCCCCACCTCTGTCCCCCACATGAGCTTTTCCTGTTTCTGAATGTCATACACACAGACACATGCGATAGACAGTCGTCTGTTGAGTTGGCTTCTTTCTATAAAACTCATCCAGTACTCGGCTACGGCACGTTCCAGTGCTGAGTTTATGCTTTTCTTTTGATTTTTGCTCCTCACTCATTCCTTTTTTGCCCCATCAGCGTCACTAAGAACAGGCAGATGACCACAGCCCAGCTCACCCCATTATTTCCTTCCCACCACTGGCCAGGTTACTGGTTGGAGATTTAAAGCATTCCCATCACCACATCTGGCAACCAGACTCCACGAAATGGAGTGGTCCCCTCCCCTCTGATGGCCATTTGTGCAGGAAGTCTCATGGCTGAGGTGGCCTGCAGGCTTTAGGGAAAAGAGGCAGAGAAGGGACCGTGTTTGTTGGCCACCCGCTCCCTCTCACCATCACCAAATGGGAGGCCATGTGTGTGGGAGAGACGGAGGTTGGCAAGAGCCCTCAACCACAGAGAGCACCCTCACCATACCCCTGCTCTCTTGCCAGCCGTAGAGAAACTGAAACCCACACCCAAAGACACATGGGGGCTCAGACCACACTGGTCCCCTTTAGTAGGCCCGGCACAGTGGCTTATACCTGTAATCCTAGAGCTCTGGGAGGCCAATGTGGGTAGAGTGCCTGAGCTCAGGAGTTCGAGACCATCTTGAGCAAGAGTGGGACCCTGTCTCTACTAAAAATAGAAAAAGTAGCTGGGCATTGTAGCAGGTACCTGTAGTCCCAGCTACTCAGAAGGCTGAGACAGGAGGATCACTTGTGCCCAAGAGTTTGAGGTTGCTGTGAGCTATGATGACACCATGGCACTCCAGCCTGGGTAACAGAGTGAGACTCTGTCTCAACAGAAGAACCCCCAAACCCAAAAGAAACCATGAGTGTACTGTTAAATAGTACAGCCTGGTAAAGCAGGCAGATACAAGGACACCAAAGCAGAAGTAATGATATTAATATATGACAACACACAATCCAAGGCAAATGTCTGTCAGTAAGATGATGAGGGCTATTTTATATTTCTTTTAAAACATGAAGGTTTGTAGCCCCAATGAGTCCAAAGTGGAAGCAAGAAAGTGTAGAGGGTGTGGCACCTTCAGAGAAGAAAACAACAGTGAAAGCTCCTCTCCCTTGGCCCACCCGCTCCTAACATTGCTCTGGAGAAAGCAAGACTCGAGCGGGCAGGAACACCCACGAGCTCCCATAAGCTAGTGCACCTGGTGCCAGCGTGACAACAGCCTTTTCTTCGGCAGCTTCATCCACACTTTTTCTGGTCTGCCACCTTCAGAGCAAGTCCCAGGTTCTGAACGACTCCCGTCCTTTAGCTTCCTACAAAACAAGGTCTTGTACCGTGGGGGGCCCAAAAAACTCAAAATGTTGTGGGCCTAAGCAGGAGCAGTGGGGAGACTGCTAGCCTCTACCCAAGGCCCCTGCTGGAACCAGCATGCAGATTCCCAGGTCCTGGCAGTGAGAGCAGCAGCCTGGACTGCAGCCTGAGCCCCTCCCTGAGGCTCATTACAGTGTATCTTCCCCTCACACTTCACAGCCTTGCTGCAACACAGGGGTTGCTTGCCCCACTTTATAGATGAGGAAACGGAAACTCAGACAAGTCAAATAATGAGGTTAAAGTCCCAAATAAAGAGGTAGAAGGCAACACTGGGATTCAAACTTACGACCTGAAGGACTCTAGAACCCAATCCGCAACCATTGAACTATGGTGGCCTTTAGAGACATTCAGCAACCAGGGGGATTTCACAGCCTGGGGACCAGGGAAGGCTGGGACAGCAGAACTCAGAATGGGCAAAAACCACCTACTGCTTCATTCTCAACCTCAAGGCCAGGTCAGGTTCACAAAGACCAAACCCTTCCTTAGCGATAACAGCACTACTTCAAACAGAGAGTGGTGAGTTCTCAGAGCCCAGGGAAGCCTGTTTATTGTCACTGCCATCAGGTTATTTGTCATTTCATTCATGTCACCCACTACTGATAAGAAAAGTAACTAGAAGAATGATCAGAGAGAGGCAGGGACAGCTAACCGTCACACAGCAAGCTCCCACGGAGGGAGGCCTAGCAACCATCCAGGCCTCACCCTGTGACCCCCGAGAGTCAGACCCCACCAGGCCCCTCAGGAACGTGCCCTCGGACACAACATCAGGAAGATTCCAGCAGCCACCAGGACACAGATGGGATTCTCTGAAGTCTACACAGCCTTCCTGCCAGGCCAGCACGCACTGCCTGCCCGCCAACCTGATGCTTTCGTTTCTTACTGCTAATTAATTTGGATGGAGATGTCTTTAAAATGAGGCTTACGTTGGGTCCTCCCCACTGTCTGTGAACCAATTTCATTACAACAGAAACCGTGTTGCCAAAATGAGAAATCCCCTCCTTTGCAGGCCTGTGCCCTCGAAGGCATCTTATTAGAAAAGACCATTTCTTAATTAACATTTTTGATCTTTAATCCATTACACATCCCTCTAATCCTGTACGGAGGTGCGGCTGGCCCACTTCCGCGGGCTGGCTCTGGGCTGCACGAGGCTGGCAATTTCAGCGCTGAGGGCTCGCTCACAGCTGGACACCGCCGCGGACAGTCTACCGCTCCCAGACACCACCTCTGGTCCAGCCGTGGGTACATTTCCCGAGCGGAGCCAGGAACGGGGGCTCGGTGCAGACACCCCCGGATGGGCCAGTCTGCAGACGAGAGTTCATTTCATTAACCCCTGAACCCCATCTCTTCTTAGCCCAGAATGGTTTCAAGCAAAGGCTGTCTTAGCAGATCCGGTTCCCACCAAGCCTGAGAGCCACTAGGCTGCTCTTCCTTCTCTCCTGCACAGATCTCAGCAACATGGCCACAGCTGTACAAAGAGCTGTCCTGTAAAAGTCACAAGTCCCCCTCTTTGGAAAGCACTGGACCAGCCCAGTGACTCGGTCATTCCTCAAAGATTTTCTTCATTGGGTTTTGGGGAACTCCCCCCCTGCTGGTTTTCCTCCTACCTCCCTGACCACGCTTGTCTCCTCAGCAGTTCCTTCACACCCCACCTTCAATGTCCATGTGTCCCTAGCCCTCAGCTCCTTTATTCTCTACACTCACTCCACCAGGAGGGGCCTCCACCCAGCTCTATGTGCCAGGCACACTTCATGACACCCAGACACAGCCCAGTCCTAGGCTGCCCCACCACCAGGCCACACAGTCTCATGCCCACTCAACATCTGACAGGAGTCTCAAACTTAGAGCAGCCAAGCAGAATTCTTGAGGCCTGCCACCCACCCCCTGTGCCCTGCATGTCTGCCTGCACACCTCCAGCCACCAGCCACTCGGGTGTCCTTGGCTCCCCACCTTCTCTCATGCCCAGCATCCAATCTAGCAGCAAATGCTGTTGGACCTACCTCCAGAAACCTCTCCCACGGCTGGAGGGATCCCTTCCAGGTGTGAACCTGCCCTGCTCAAAGCTCTCCCTATTGCTCCCTATTGTACCCACCATGGCTCTAGGTCCTAACTGGGCCAGCCCTGCTACCTCTCCCTCACCCTCACCCTCACCCCTGCCCACCTCGCCCCACTTCCCTCCGTGACCTCCCCTCTCCCCCCATCCTTCACCTGCTCCACTGAGGCACAGCGACAGCCCCTCTGTACCATAGTGGGGGACGCCTGGAGCACTGCTCTGGCCCCATACAGCAGCCACCTCCTCCCACCACCCATCACTCTGTCTAGCCATCCTGCTGCTCACCTCTGAGCAAGAACACCTCCTGCATTATTCACTGACTTTTCCAGTGCTGTCTCCCCACTAGACGCCCCGCAAGCTCTGTGCACAGCAGGGACTCTGTCGGGCCTGTTCACAGCCTGGAATAGCACCCAGAACATAGTAGGTGCTCAACAACATCTGTGACTAATGAAATGAATGAATGAATGCACCTGCAGGGATCTTGCCAGTGGAGCTTCAGGTTCACGGCGATCATGCCCACCAAGGAGAGGCCCTACAACAGTGGCACTAACTCCCATCAGGCAGCAACTGAGAAGGTGGTTAGATATTAAGTAGAACTTCCTGGTAATGTCAATACTGAGAAAGTGTCCATCTGTGAATAAAGGCATAGCTTCAGTCTCATGATGGATTCCTAGGGGAAGGAGGGAAAGAAATAGGTCCACAGTGGGAGAGAGATGAAGCCAGGGGAAAAGGATAAGCCAGCATGTGGTCGTTCACAGACTCTGAAGGGCAGGATGGGGTTCACAGAAAGGACAGACTCCCCAGGAGACATATGTGCAAAAGCATCATGGAGGGCAGGATGCCAGCAAGACCTTGAAGGACACACTGCTTTGGAGTATCGGAAGGAAGCCGGAGGGCATTCCTGGAGGGGACACAGCCTGGATAAAGGCACAGGGACCAGAATGAAGACGGGAGTATAGAAGAGCCATTCAGGACCTCCTGGGCCTAATGGAGTCTCTCACCCATCTTGACTCTCCCAACCAACTACACCCTGTGACCCCTCACCTGGTGCCACCCTGCCTTGGGGTACCTTGACCTTGCCAGGCTGCTAGTGGCCTCCAAATCTTCCCAGCCACAGAGCTGGCCCAAGTCTGGGGCTGTGGACTCCTAGCTTCGTGCTCCTGCCACCTACCACCCTCCACACTCCCCCATCACCTGGACATCTGAGCTTCCAGCCCAGAACTTGACCTGAGCCCTAGAGGCCTTCGTGCCACAGAACACAGCAAGCAGGTAGCCACGCCTGGGCATGGAGGGGGGCAAGTGGCTGCTGGAGCCAGAAGCCCACAGTGGAAGAGGAGGGAGGACGATATCCCCTGACACCAGACAAGCTCCTTTTAGGGAAACTCTCCAGGTCAGGCCCCAGGAACTGTTCACAACAGAAACAACTCAGCACCTACCTCACAACCCCGATGTATTAGCCAGCATCCCCAAAAGAAACAGAACCAAGAAGAGACATACATGGATATAAAGGAGGAGATTTATTACACACAGTTATGGAGGCAAGAAGTCCCACCATCTGCTTTCTGCAAGATAGAAAGAAGCTCAGGAAAGCTGGTGGCACAGTTCAAGGCCTGACAACCAGAGGAGCCAGTGGTATGAGACCTGGCCCAGTCTAAAGGCCTGAGAACCAAAACCAGGAGTACCGACATCCAAAGAAGGAGAAAATGGATGGCCCAGCTCACAGACAGATGGCAAACTGGCCCTTGGGTTCTACCTGGGCCCTCAGTGGCCTGGATGATGCCTGCCCACACGGGTGAGTGACAGCATCACTTGGTCTACCAATCCCAATGCTAACTCTTCCAGAAATGCCCTCATGGACACACCTAAAAATAATGTTCTATCAGCTATCTGGGTATCCCTTAGCCAAGTCAAGTTAACACATAAAATTAACCATCACATCCAGCCTGGCGCATGTACCTTTCACGACACAGGCCTATCCCTGGTGTCCTGGGGCTACCACCTTGGGGAGATGGAGGACATAAGTTTCTAATTCAGCCTATGAGTCAGCCTAGTACCCAAGTTATTCCCCAAAACTCTTTCATTGGCCCTAAAGTACAGCTGCCATGGCTCGAGATACCTACATGGAGATAAGGTCTGCAAGGCAGTGGGATGAAAATACATTTTAAAGCCCCAGAGTCACACGCACCTGCCCCATGAGGGAGTGCCAGACACTCCCCCCCTCCCAGGCTCCCAGGAGAGCCAGCTCCTGCTAGCTGCAACTGCCAACCCTCTTTAAATTGGTGTTGCCCTCTGGTGGGTGACAATGTGTGTATCTGAACAGGGAGAAGACCGGAGTAAAGATGCTGTGTAGGTCGCACACACTGCTGTGAGCATGGGGATAGACGGGTGGAGCCTGCACTGACACAGCTCTGGCCTAAACCTGCTGTGTGACATTGGGCAAGACCCTGAACCTCTCTGAGCCTCAATTTCCACCTAGGGAAAACAGGAATTACAATAATACCTAGGGTCAAAATGCTACTGCAAGAATTCAATGAGGTTGTGCCTATGGAAATGCCTGTGTGAGGGAGGCAAGAGGGTAGAGGGACAAGCACCCAGGCCTTGGAGACAGCGAGCCAAATTCGAGTCCTGGCCTAGCCCTGGGTATCTGCAGAAACATGTTGCAAATGCTAGCACAGGCATAAGCTCACGGACAGAACACAGAGACACACAACAGTCAGCCCCCAAAGTGATATCACAATGCATGGCTGTGGCCCTGATTACACCCAGAGAGTGAGTCCTAGGCAGCCCTACCCCAGGCCCCTTGGGAACCTCAAGCTCTGTGGCTTTGCAGGAGTTAGGGGGTGTGGCTAGAATCCCAAGCTGGCCACCTCTCTCTTTTCTTTCTCTCCACATTTGGAGAAGGCATTTCCTCCCTCTCCAGGACGGGGCCTGCGGGTCAGATTTCCACCCAGATGGAAAGTCCCACCCAGGCCCCCAGAGGACAGCTCACCATGGAAACTCCACAGGGCGCCAGCCAGACCCGGTGTGAGTGGCCACTGGCAGGCCTTACTGGGGCCAGGCTCCCGGTCCTGCCCAGCAGGAGGAGGAGGCGGGGCCAGGCAAGGGGTGGGGGCTCCAGCTGGACTCTGTATTTCAGGCACTAAACAATATGCACACGGGTACACAGCAGAGTGGGTGACCATAAGTACATGCAGGGTGTGCATCTGCCTGAGTGTGTGTGCATTCACTTGGTCTACCAATCCCAATGCTAACCTCTTCCAGAAATGCCCTCATGGACACACCTAAAAATAATGTCTACAGAAAATGGGGTGGGGGACAGGCCCTAAAAGAGGGCTCCAGCTCTGAGCTCTCTAACTTTGCTAAGCCCAGTTTTGCTGACTACAACCCTCTTGCACACTCAGCTCTATTATATTCTGTAAATGAATATCTAGACACAAGGCTCAGCCAAATTCTAGTCTGGGCAGGATGGGAGCGGACACCAGAGTTTCCCAAACTATGTTCCAAGATTCTCTGCTAGGGAATGGGTGGTCTTCAAAATTAAAAGAGGGAAGACAGTTTCTGAGGTTAAAAAATTTGAAGAATACTTCCTGAGACCCATGGCAACCCCTGACATGCTGAGGGCTCTCCAGGTCCTGCCTTAAACCCATACAACTGCATTTAAGCAGCACTCAGAAAGTCATCTAAGCAGGTACCCACCAGCCCTAGACACACCGGTTAAGGCGTCCGTGCCTCTCTGGCAGGCTCCTTCCGGGCTGGGCTGCGCTGCACACACCCAAGCACTGCACACTCTCCCAGGTCAGTTTAAGAAGGAGCTCTAGGAAAAACGTTTTTATGCCGTGTGCCAGATTGTTACTGAGATGGTGCCTGTCGTTCGCTCAGTGGTTAATGAAGATCTGCACGATAAATTCCTCTGCATTCAGAGCCGGGGAAAGCGTGTGTCTGCCAAGTGCTTGTGTCAGAAAGGCCTGTGCCCATTTCTCTCTCAGCCTCGGCGGCCAGGAAGCTCAACTGCATGCTGACCCGCACCTTAAGCTTCTGACAGAATTCGGTCTTTTCCTCTATTACCTGAGGCTGCCCAGTGGTGCATGGACCATCTCTCATTAATGATCACCATGGACAGCATTTATTGGGTGTTTGCTGTGTGCCTGGCACCGTGCTGGACATGTGCCATCTGCCCTCTCACTTGTCTGTACAACTTCACCACATACAGGAGCTTTTCATCACCCTGACTCCAAAGGTCAGGAAACTGATATCCAGGAAGGGCAATAGCTGAGTCGAGTCCACTCACACAGGTGACAACTCGTGAATTGTGCTGTGAGTCGCACTGTGTGTGCTTCACCGGCCTCTTCCCTCCAGAATGTGAGTTCCAGAGGGCAGGGACCATTGTGTCCTTATGGCCTAGGATGACACAACAGATAGCCTGACAACGATGCAATGAATGAACTGGTAGTGAATCCAGGACTGATACAAAGGTCTCCTGGCTGCCAAACCCATGTTCTTAACTCTGCAGGGTTTGGTAAACCTAACACTAACCTTAACCTTCAATTTAACTCTAACCCTGACACTAAATCTAAGCTTATTTTTAGCACAATCCCCAATTAATTAACTAATAAACAGTGAAATGCTACCTCCCTGGCCCTGTCCTTGGTTCTGTGGGGCAAGGGCCCTGGCCACAAAGGAGACATGAGGCCAACTGGGGAGACATGAGGCAGGAGCTCAAGTGACAGCAGGGGCTCTCAGCATAGATGGTGGGAGCACGCGGAGTCTCCAGCAGGGAGAGGGCAGTGAGGACAGGAGGCCTGGCCAGGCCTGGCAGGGCAGCCCACTCCAAGCCGGCCTGGAACAGCACACGTGGGGCAGATACACCAGGCTGACCCCCACTCACAGGAGTGGCTACTCTGGCCTTTCCAGGGCCACCCAGCAGGTGGGGAGGAGATGCCCTGCCCTGCTTCCTGCCCTACTTCAGGACGGCCAGGAGCCCCACAGCCAGCACAGGAAATAACAGGGGCCCCCAGAGGCCGCCCATGTAGGCCCCGTTCTGAAGCTGCCCGGGGAGGGAAGGAGGCCATTGTCAGCCTTTGTTTCAGTTTCCCCAGCATTACCCAGGCTCCAAGAGGCCTCTGGGATCTCACAAAGCTTCCCCCCAACCTGCAGCTGTCCAGCCTCCCCCAGCCCTGACCCTGGGGACAGGCCCGCCAGGCCCTGGGCTCTTAAAGCAGCAGGTGCAGGGTAGAAAATGAAGTCATGGCCAAGTTGGGGGTGGGGGTTGGCGCACGGAGGCCAGAGCAGGCCAGGCAGGCAGACAAACAGATGGGCACTGAGGTCTAGGTCCACACCCAGGGCAGCCCCACACCAGGTCCGACAGCAGGGGTGCAAATCTTTGCACGGAAAGAAGGTCTAGGGCCCTGAGGGCACAACAAAGAAACTGAAGTAAAAAAACAAAAACAAACAAAAAAAAAGAACAAGGAGGCCGCGTGGACAACCTGGTGCCCGCCTGGGCCCTGTTCTGGTCCTTCAAGGGAGACATCCCAGACTCAGGCTTTTTCTGCTCACTGGCAAGCCTGGGGTATGGATGAGTGAACACTATGTGTGTGTTCTATATGCGTGTTTGGATGTGCATTTGTGTATGCGTGTGTGAGCACCTGGGTTTGCAGGTGCCTGTGTGCACGTGTGTACACATGTATAAGGAAGGAGGGATGCACACGTGAAGGCCTGTATGTGTGCATATGATAGGAAGTGTGCATATGCAAATTGTGTGTGTGTGCACTGCGGTGGTGTATATGTGAGTGTGTCTTTGCATGCATGTGTGTATGTGTTTGCTGTGTCTGTGAGCATGTGCATATGTGTGTGGTGCGTGTGCACATGCATGAACACACAATGATTCACGAGTTTGCATATCACTGCTGAGCAGCACTCTCAGGCTCTTGACCATCCGAGTGACACGTCACTACCATGACCTTGAAGGGCTCACAGCACATTCTAGCACACCTCATTCCACTAAGATGCAGTAATTCTCCACTGAGTCCCAGGCACTGTGAATTAGCAATTACAGAAAGTGTGCCCTGACTCAGACAAAGCCCTGAAGGCTGTGCAGCGCCACACTGGTCTCTTGACTTCTCTGAGCCTTAGCTGCGTATCTGTGAGGTGGGAGTCATAATACTTCCACTGCCTGTAGGAAAGGAGATTTAATGAGATGATGCCAGTTAGGTACACAGCCCCCTGCCCCACACCGAGTGAATACTCACTGCACGGTTATTATTTTTTAATTGTTACTGTGATGGCAGTGCTAGTTGCTGAGGTACAGCAGCGAGCAAAGCAGGCACTGCCCCTGCCTTTCGAAGTCCACAGGCTTTGCAAGGCATTTCGCCCTGGGAGGTAGGATAGTGTAAGGATATTGTGTTTGGGAGATTCAGAGTCAGTCTGACGTGCCAATTACTGCCAAGTACAGCTAGCAGCCTTCAGTTAAAGCAATCAGCCACACAACAGAAAAGAATTATCAAGTGGGGGCAAAATAATGACTATTTTGAACCAGAGAAACATGAGTTAGCCAGGTTCGACCTAACCACACGTGGTGTGTATGAGTTACACATGTATGATTACGTGTGCGTCTGTGCACATCTGTCGGCAAACTCGAGGATTTCCAGGCAATGTCAGCTGAGATGAGAGCAGCCTAACCCCCTGGCAGCCCACAGCCTCACTGGCTGAGGCAGCACTGGCCATACCCGACCCAGGACCTGGGCTCTGCAGCCTGTCCACCTGGGACGCCAGGACCAGACAGGCAGTGTAGTCAGGCTGACCGTGGCCACTTCCTACTGGGTATTGGCCCATAGCTGCACAGTCACTATGTCCAGCCCCACCCAAGGAAGGAGCCTGATTGCATGACAGCTTCAGGGCCTCTGCCTTTCAGAGCAGACCCTGTCGACCTCCCATTAAGCGCCACCCCACCAAGCTTTCCCCACTTGGAAAATAAGCCAAATCCACCAACCAGGATCAGTGGGAACAATTATGGACTGAGAGCAGGGTTCCACCCCAAACCTGCCCACTGTGGCCACACCCAGAGGTTGTCAGTCAAGATAGGGGAAGAAGGACAGAAAGCTGTGATGAAAGGGAAGTGCCCATCTGAGCCTTCTCTGCCAGGCTTACTGCTCTGACATCAGGGCTAAGCTCAGTCTGTGCTCCCCTCAACATGCTGTCAACGGCAAGAGCAAAAGCACAGAATATCAGGTGGCACCCTAAAGGCTAATCGTGCCACAGGGATTCCCTCGTGCAAGCCCGACAATGGCCCTAGGAAGCAGGACTATTATTATCTCCACTTCAGAGTAGAAAATGGGAGGACAGAGAGGTTAAGTAACTTACTTAAGATCAAACAGGTAATAAGTATCTAGACCTCAAACTCAGATCTTGCTCTTTACAAAGTGAACAAAAATCAGGCCTTGAGTGGCCCAGGGCAAATACAGATGAAGTTCTGCACCTTGGAAAACATTTGCCAGGTGCCTGTCAACTGCCAAGCCAGGGCTAGGCTCTAGGTCACAGAGGATCAGACAGGATCACTGCCCCCGAGGGGTGAGCAGAGCAGCAAGGGAAATGGAGGAGCAAACACCACTCATCCTCTCCTGCGAGAGAAGGAGCATCATAACTGAGCAGAAGGCAGGGAGGACACTGAGGACCCAGAGCAGGCAGCCCCTAGGCTCAGATGCACAAAATAAGGGCAGGACTATCATGGAAAGCTTCCTGGAGGAGGCGTCATACAGGCAGAACTTTCAAAGGATGAGAAGCTCCATTGGCAGGAAGGCTAAAGCTGGTGGGCAAGATTCTGCAAACCAGTCGGGTCTCCACCCCCGGGAGCCCACACCCTACCCAGACCTCCTAAGTCAGAGTCTACATCTGGACGAGATCACCAGATTTGCACACGTGTTCAAGTTCAAATAGCGCTTGTGTAAACCACCCAAGGATGCACATGGTGGGACAACAAGGGGAGCATGGGATGGGCAATGACCCCCAAAAATGCATGAGGAGAGAAGTCATCACCTCCCACACACATACCCACACACGTGCCTGACTGTAGCTCTGGTGTGCGGCCAGGCTTCAAGTCACTAAAGACCTACTGATTTCTAGCACCCACCAGCAGGATGTCAGGGCCGAAGGGTAAGACCACCGCCCCCTCCCTGACCTTGGGGAGAGCCCAAGCTTTGCAGAAAATAGGACCAGCAAACCCCAACAGCCTGCTTAGGTGGACAGCCCCAAAACAGCTGGGCTGGGAGCCTGACACCTGTGCCCGAGACAGCAAGGCCCCAGTGGTAGGGCACCGACTGAGTGCCAGGCAGGGAAACAAAACAAACACGGGGGTCCCTGCCATGGAAGAAGTCCCAAGTCAGTCTTGACAGGGTGCAAGTCCGCAAGACAAGCTCAACTCCATCAAGGTGCAGCCATCATTCAGGCAGGGGGTTGCGGGGAGAGAGATACAAACCAGTGTTCACTCACGCACCCTAGACACGGTACACTTGAGTCCTGAGCACATGCATGCACTCATACACACCGGCTCTGCACAAATATGTGCACAGCAGGCACGTCAAAGAGGAAGCTGTGTAGCGTGCAGCCCAAGGCGGGTCCAGAGCCAGCGGGAAAGGGTGGGCAGGAAACACACGTCCTCCTCAGAGAGCCGATCCAAGTCAGCCCCAGGGGCCCAGCAGACGGCACCAAGCATGAGAGGCAGAGTCCCCCGGATCCCCCAGGGGTGCGTGTCAGGGCCACAGCTACGGGCGTGCATGTCAGGGCCACAGCTACCCAGGCACGCACACACACGAGTGCATGCAGCCCTGTGCACACAGAGCACGGAGGCCCTACCCCATGAACGGCTCACCATGGTAACAGAGTGGCCACCTCTCAGCTCCAGCCACCACCTGACGGTTTCTGAGGCCTTTCGTGCTGGGGGGAGGCAGCTCTAACAAAGGCACGGCCCAGGCCTCCTGGCCAGGGGTCCACGGAGCCAAGCAGCAGGCGCATGCCTGCCACACTCCCCCAGTGAGCTCAGGGCCATGGCGTCCTCCTACCCAGCCTGCCTGGCTCCGCACAGCTCAACTCCCCACAGACTCCCCAGCCGAGCTAATGAGAAACTCCCCAGCGGGCCCCATATAAAAATGCATTTCATAAGTCTTTAAAATGCTGGGAAATTCTACATCGATTTCGTGAGACTTTTCTGCTCCTTTAAAACATCCCCTGGTCTTCATTGAGAAGATGACTGGGGTGGGAGCTCCAGGACAAAGGTGGACTGCACCAGCCACACCAGCCTGCAGCCAAAGGGTTCTGGGGCAGCTTCCACCCTCAGGCACAGCCATCTGTGAGCTGGCATCACAGGGATGGAGGCGGGACATCCTCTCTGCTGAACCCAGTATAGGACAAAGGCCACTCAACAGAGAATTCAAGGTGAGAGGCCCTGTGGCAAGCAGTGAGAGGGACAGTCTGTCCAGTCAAAGAAAAAGTTAACAGGTGATGGGAACTGCTAAGAAAAACTTCAAAGGAGAAAAATACCCCACCCACACGAAGATGTTCAGCACAGCTTACTCCAAGAGCCAAAACCTAAGAGCAAGCCCTGGCCGGGCACAGTGGCTCACGTCTGTAATCCCAGCACTCTGCGAGGCCAAGGCAGGAGGATCCCTTGAGCTCAGGAGTTCAAGACCAGCCTGAGCAAGAATGAACCATTGTCTCTACTAAAGACAGAAAAACTAGCTGGGCGTGGTGTTGGGCACCTGTAATCCCAGCTACTTGGGAGGCTGAGGCAACAGGATCTCTTTAGCCCAGGAGTCTGAGATTGCTGTGAGCCAAGATGACCCCTTGGCATTCTAGCCTGGGAAACAGAGTGAGACTCTGCCTAAAAATATAATAAGAATAAAAGCAAGCCTGTCTGTCCAAGAAGGGAGATGCAGTTAAGAAAATTAATGCCCATGGGAGGGATGACAAGTGCAGCTGCGGAAGGCTGTGTGGGTCCACGGGCGCCACGACAACAAAATCCTCTGTTGCATCTGGCCTGGACCTCAGCGAGGCAGAGGGTTGGTCACACATGGATGGAGCTCAAAAGGCAGTGAAGAAACTTGAACAGCAAGTGTCTATAGAAGAGCAAGGTTGTACATGGACTTCCCATTAAGTAGCTGAAGTGATAAACACGTGCTCCTCCAAACACTAGGTGGGGGTCAGCTCCGCGTGGGTTCAGAAGTGTAGGCCAGACTGGCCTTGACTCCCCACCAGGAAAGGCCCTGTCTTCTGGACATTTCCATCCATTTCACCTGCCAGAACTTGGAGGTGTAAGACTACAGAAGTGAGAATGTTGTCACCTTGACAGGAGTGGGGACCCTGACCACTCTACCTACCCCAATCCTCATGCAGATTCAGGTTAAAAAGAAATGAGAGGCTTTGGTGTCTCCTTCCCAAGGAGCCCCCAGAACACCAGGTGCCCAGATGTAGGCTCTGACCTCACCCCTGAGCAGGCCCCAGAGCCTGCAGCCCTGACCCCACCACTCCTAAAAACTCCTCCATGCCCAACTCTCAGGTAAGAGAGGAGGCCTGAAGACAAGGTGGGGTCAATGTGAGTCCCTCGGGAGAGTCTGGCCCTCAGTGCTTTCCAGGCCCGGCCTTGGAGAGTGGGAAGCCTATGCAGGGACTTCAAAGCAGGCACCTCCTCTCCTTCCAGGTAGCAAAACGTGAGAACTGGGCTATTGAGATTCCTCTACCTGTCCCAGGGTAGCCTGGGCACACAACTGATGCCCACGTCAAGTCCCTTCCGAATGAAGCACCTGGACCCATGTCCTCACGGAGAGTCTGCCATCTGCACTTGAGGTGCTATATTCATGCAAAGCCACCTGAGTTCCAGTCCCTGCTCTGCCACTTCCCAGCTGTGTGAGCTGGAAACAAGTCGCAGGAATCTCTGTGCCTCTGTTTTCTCATCCATACTTAAGCACAGGGAAGGAGACCTGGCTCCTAGAAGCCCCTGTAAATGGGAGTTGCAGTTCCATTAACCAGGGCAATGAGACCTGTCACATAGCAGGAAGGTCTAAAACTCTGATCACAGTGCAACACCAGTAAGGTCTCAGACTGCTGGGCCATTCCACAATTGATGATACAAAGCATTTCTCTCAAACCACAAGTGTGTCTGTCATCATGCCAGAAACAAACTTAGCTAACTTGCTCAGGCATCGACAATGAGCATGTCAATAAATTAACCGTGTCCATCTCCAAATGGTGCCAGACCTCCTCTCCCCCAGCTGGTCCCAGAGCAGCCATGTTGGAAGGAAGCCGTGTGGCAGACTCTACCCGACCTATACAGGAGCCCAGCCTGGAGCAGAGTCTGGAGACTGTGCTCAGATGGGCTTCCACAGAGGAGGGCCTTGGCAGACTCCACCCTATATATACAGGAGCCCAGCCTGGAGCAGAGTCTGGAGACTGTGCTCAGATGGGCTTCCACAGAGGAGGGCCTTGGCAGACTCCACCCGACCTACACAGGAGCCCAGCCTGGAGCAGAGTCTGGAGACTGTGCTCAGATGGGCTTCCACAGAGGAGGGCCTTGGCAGACTCTACCCGACCTATACAGGAGCCCAGCCTGGAGCAGAGGGAGACTGTGCTCAGATGGGCTTCCACAGAGGAGGGCCTTGGCAGACTCCACCCTACATATACAGGAGCCCAGCCTGGAGCAGAGAGAGACTGTGCTCAGATGGGCTTCCACAGAGGAGGGCCTTGGCAGACTCCACCCTACATATACAGGAGCCCAGCCGGAGCAGAGGGAGACTGTGCTCAGATGGGCTTCCACAGAGGAACACCTTCAGCTCCCAGCTCACACTCAATGACAGGGAAAGAGAAGAGAAGAGAAATTTTCATGTGGTTGGGCTGGTTCCCTGAATCCCCAGATTGTCGACGTCAGGATCATGCAGGTCGTTTCTGGTGCCTGCCACCACTTAGAGATCTCATTCCAAAGGCTGCAGGAATAGAGAGAAAATCCTGAGTAAGAAGGGATCTCTACACAGGGATGGGTTGCAGATGTCGCCAGGAGGGCAGGCAGGTCATGGGCACTGCAGACTAAGTGATAGTGCCTTGGTTAAAAAAAAAGAAAAAGAAAAACTCTAGGGGATTTCCTCCTAATCAATAGCCAGGCCAGTAGAAGGAGTTTCTTGGGGATGAACAATGTTTTTTAAAAATGTGAGTTGTCCAAAATGAGACACCTTCACACTTACTAGGAAGGAGAGAATTTAAATAAATAAATAAACAAACAAATTTAAAAAATGCAGGAAAATAACTGTATTGGCAATGATCTGGAGAAACTGGAATTGTCATACATTGCCAGTAAGAATGTAAAATAGTGTAGTTGCTACGGAAAACAGTTGGGTGGCTCCTCAAAAAGTTGAACATAGAATTACCGTAAGATTCAGCAATTCCAGTCCTCAGAATATGCCCAAGAGAACAAAAACTTAATACAGAATGTTCACGGTAGCACTTTTCACAACAGCCAAAAGAAGAAAACAACCCAAACATCCACCAGTAGACAATGGATAAACAAAATGAGGTTTCTCCATGCAGTGGACTATTAGTCGGCCCTAAAAAAGGAAGAAGGGCAGATAGCTCCTACAACATGGATGAACCTTGAAAATTCTAGGGTAAATGAAAGAAGCCAGTCCATAAAGATTACATATCCTGTGGTTTCAACGTACAGGAACGGTCCAGAACAGACAAGTCTACAAAGACAGAGTAGATGAGCAGCTGCCTGGGGTTAGGAGGGGGAGGGTAAGAGCTAATAACACACAGTTTCTTTCTATGTCATGAAAATGTTCTGAGTTGATGGGGGTGATGTTTGCACATATCTCTGACCCACTAAAATTCATTGACTTGTGTACTTTAAATGGGTTAACTGTATGATATGTGAATTATCTCAAAAATAATCTGCTTCTAAAAAGATATGAACTTACTTTTTTTTTTTTTTTTACAAATTTGACTGTTTCATATGAAAATCTAGCTTTCTGGCTTCTACTTTTAAAACTTGAAAGATCTTGGCCAGGCGTGGTGGCTCATCCCTATAACCCCAGTGCTGTGGGAGGCCAAGGGAGGAGGGCTGCTTGAGGCCAAAAGTTCAAGACCAGCCTTAGCAACACAGAAAGTACTTGTCACTCTAAAAAATTTTTTTAAAAATTAGCCAGGTATGGTGATACATGCCTGTAGTCCTCGGAAGGCTGAAGTAGGAGGATCTCTTGAGCCCAAGAGTTTGAGGTTACAGTGAGCTATGATCACACTACTATACTGGTCAGCACAGCAAGGCCCTATCAGATCTAGTGATTCTGGGCCCACACAGAATTCTGGCAATTCATGGCACTGCCAGGGGGAGTAGAGGGACAGCACCCCTTTAGCAGGGCCTGTGTGCAGTACACCAAACCCCCCAATCCGCCCACCCACCTGTACCACTGGCCTCCCTCTAGTGGGCCTTTGAACTTGCAACCCATGGTGGAGCTTCCCCCATTTCTAAGAAGCTTATACCTAGCCAAGCTCACACCAAGCTCACACTTGGCAAGGTGGGAGAAGATGGGCTGGGGGATAATCCATGAACTCCCCCCCAAGATCACATATAAACACTGTGTATGTTTAGGATGACAGCTATATACTTCCACTGCGAGAGGCAGTGGAAGGCACCTGTGGCTCAAAATGGGTTAAGAATTTCTCCAGCTCCACACCCAAGAGGCAGCCCCACACCTTGACTCTGAGCACAAGGCTCTTCCCTCAAGCCCTGCCATCAGAAGTGCCATTTGCCAGCCAAGAGGTAGGAGTGGGCCTGCGCTCCCTGCCCCCCAACCCCCAACCCCCACCCCCAGGCCTGAGAACATTGCCGTGAGCTGATCACTTTGCTCCTCTCCCCGCTAGGCAAGGCCAGGCTCTTCATCACTGTCAGGGCTCCAGCTCCAGGGCACAAATAAAACTAGCCAGGCTGCTCCCAGGGACAGGTGGCCATAGGGTCTCCACTGGCAAGGGAGGAGGGGAGAGGCCAGGGGTGAGCATGGAAGCACACTGGATGTTCTGCTTTTTTTATTGGAGTTCTCCTTCACACTCCCAGGGACCAGGCCAAGTGGAGAAGGGGAAAGGGAAAGGCTTACACCCCGGACTAGCTGGGCCCTCGAGGAAGAGAGGCTGCCTCATGCTTTACAGCTCTCTACTCCTAATAAAAAGCTCTCAGCCCACGCCACCTTGGTTCCTGGCGAACAGAATACACCCACGTCCCGCAGCCACAGTGCCTGTACCGCCATGGGCCTTCCAAAAGCCCCTGTGATGCCTGGCCTCTGGGCCTCTGCCCAGTGCTCCACCTCCCAATGCCAGCCAAGGCAGAGGTTAAACCACAGGCTCTGGCTTCAGAGGACTTGGGTTCAAGTCTGTTTCACAGCTCGTTGGCTGGGACCATGGACACGCTACTGAGCCATCCCAAGCCTCCTTCCCTCACATGCCAAACGAGGATGGCAAGTCTCGGGGGCCATGATACCAAGGGCAGCTTGGGGAGGTTTTGCTCCCCCCATGATCTTCCTTGGCACCTGCCCCCGTTCTCTGATGTGGCCAAGTGACATTTTCTCAGTTGAATGAAAAGTATTAAACAAAAGCGGCTTTCACCAGGCCTCTGGCCCTGTCCTCTACCAGATGGCCACCCCTAAACTAGCCCACGGGGAAATGATGGCTCTGCTGCTGAAAACAGCACCCACCTTTTGAGACCTGTCAGGACAGCTCAATGGGATGAGGCGGGTGAAGTGTGAGCTCCACACCTGGCACACAAAAAGTGCTCCATAAACGTGACATGGCCCAGGTCCAGGGTTGCCTTCCATACTGACTCAGTCCTGCCACCTCATAAGCCCCACACATAGAAAATACAAGCTGACTTTAACTCAAGTCCAACAGAACTGGGAAGGAAAATTTGTCACATGCATATAGTATAAAAAAATCATCAGAAACCAGCCAGAGACAACAAAACAATTCACGGCCTGGCTGTGAATTATCCACTGTCCAGGACACTTTGCCCTCTCTTTCCCCAGCACTGAGCAAATAATCCAAAGCTGACTGGCACCATGGAAAGCCATGCCCTTGGAGTCCCCAGGGGCCACAGGGAGCTCGCACAGAGTGCACCTCTCCCTGCACACGTGTGCGGACCATGCTTGGCTCTCGACTGGGAACTGGCAGATCCCATAGCCTCAGCTACCCCAGAGAGGCCCTAAGGCTGGTCATCCAGCTGCAAATCACAGACCTGCAGAGCCTATAGCACCAGCCCCGACATCACTCCTGCCTTCTGCAGACCAGGAGACACCTCACTGCCTTAGGGAAGCAGCCTGGGTACCCAGCACCCCTACCAGGCCTCTCCATCCACCACAATCACCACCAGAGCCCCCGTGCACCCCACTGCTGCTCCCATCTGTCCATATCACCTCGGGCCCCACTGGTGTAGCAACTAAGAGGGAGGACATTCCAAGCACAACCCCAGGCTGAGCTTTCAGGAAGCCTACTCTCCAAGACACACAGCTTTGTAGTCTCACTGTGTCTCCCTTGAGCACAGGGAGTGTTTGCCCCACACAGGAAAATGGACACAGCCCCTTCCCAGCCTCCTAGACTAATGAGTGTGCACCCCAAGGCCTGTCCTCGGCCTGCATTCCCTCTCTTACAATTGGAGCTCCACTAACCACCACAGCTTCAGACAAGGCTTCCTGTGGAGGGGACCCCTATCACCAAACACGGCACCTGTGACACAACAGTGCCCAAATCCTGGGTCAATTGGGACCCAGCCAGGACTCTGCAAACCTCTCCATTTTTCTGTCTAATCTATACCAGCATTTCCCAAATGCTAAGCTGTGAACCATCTGCATGTTTTTGTTGAATCTAAATATTATGTACATTACTCAAAACTTTGTCAACTCAACGTTTTCACTTGAATTTAGCTTCACCGTAAGTCACAAATGTGTATAATGCCACAAATTAGGTGTGTAGCCATTAAAATGTTAAATATTAAGTATTCATACACTTGATGTCTAAAACCACATTTTTGGAAATACTGACCCAGAGCCAATCTTCCTTCCTGTCTCAGTTTCCACAACTAATAGAGAAGATTGGACGAAATTACTCCTCAAGGCTTAAGATTCTACAAGACTAAACAGGCCCCCACTCCGCCATAGATCCAGAGCCAGCTGCTCAGGACCTCAGGCCTGGCAAGGCGGGGAAGGGACAAGGAAGGGAGGCCCACCCCCCACAATCAGGAGCTTCCAAGACCCCAAAGCCAGTTCCAACCTCAAGCACCCAAGTGCAAAACTTCAGACTGAGCAGAACCTCATTCATCCCCCTCTATCCACAGCTGGAAAACTGAGGTGCAGAGAAGAGAAAGCACACACAGGACCCCCTCTCCTATTCGTCACCCCTTCACCCACAGGCCACACACCCCACAAGCCTGAGCTTCCTCTGCCACCACCACCCCACCCCACCTCCGTGGGAGCTCAGGTCTGCTGGTGCTGCCTGAAGCTGTAGGGTGATGTAGGAATCCTGACTTAGAGTGGAGTTTAAAAGTCCTAGTAAAGTGGCTGTTATGCAATTAGACTGGAATGAATGTGCAGGGCCGCCCACAGCAGGGAGCTTCAGGCCTGTGCTGTGGGGGAGATCAACGCCCATCTCAACTGTGCCCACAAGAAGGAAATGTGGCCCTCGGGAGAGCAAGGGAATATTAGTCTCTGTATGTAATAGATTTTATTGACCATATGGAACTGATATAAAAATCATGTTGCACAGGGTAGTCTGGACTGGAGACAGGAATGTGACGTGAAGAGTGTCATTTCCATCACCAGCTGGGTGGCTTTCTAAGTTCCCGAGCTGGCCCCCCAGACTCCCAGCAACTCTCCCACCAGCCCCTTGGCACTTACCTGCTGCTGTCACGGAGGAATCCCAGGTCAACGAGAAGTCCGAGGTCTCCCCCTCTTCAACTGAAAGAAAGAACAGAGACCGGCCTGTGAGTCTTGAAGCTATGCAAAGAGGTCACCAGGTGGGGCCCAAGGCAATGAGGAAGGAACATTTGTGGGGTCCTTATTATAATATCCATGAACAAGGGAGAGGGGGTAAGGCCCACAAAGAGGCCTTTGTAGGTTTCACAGAGACATAAAATGATCAGGCTAAAACATGTATAGCAAGTAAGTGCTGGGTCAGTTATGGCTCCCCTAGCCCTGTGCCCCTGGCAGACAGCACCAACCAACCCCAGTGCCATCCCAAACAATGACGAAGGTTGCTCTAAGAGGCTGGCAAAGAACAGGGTGCAGGTCCCCAGGCTGAGAGCTGACCCCAAGATGTGCTGAGGCCAGTGCTCCCAAGGCGGGCAGGTTTGAGCACCGTGAATCAAGGGCAGGAAGCAAATCTAGAGCCGGCAACATGAGAAGACGATTCCCCCCCCACCCCACCCCAGACCCTGCAGAAGGCAGGGCAGAAGCGGTGAGTCCCCTCCACCCCACAATCCAGCAAGGAGCCCAGGCTGGCAAAGGCCGCACACTAGAACAGGGGAGAAACCCTATACAGCATAATAATGCTGTTGTCTTGGAATTAATCCCAGTCTGGGGCATGTAATAATATGAAAGCTGGGTTATGGACTTTGTAAATGGAACTTTGTTTAAGCCAAAAATGTGCGTATGCAGTATTTTTCAGATTTAACGGGCTTTCTAGCTCTATGCACATGCAGGCTGGAGCTACCACGTGCTACTCTGTTCTTTGGGCACCATTGATGCCCTTGATGGCCCTACACAGATGCACCTAGTGGGTCAGGCACTGTGCTGAGTGCTTTCAGCCGTGATTGGGCTTAGTTCTCCTCAGTGGACCTCCAGAGAGGTGCAGGGATGCACCCAAGGTCTTACGGCTAGGAAGAGACACAAAGAGTTTGGGCTCAAACCCAGGATCGTCTGCAACCACTATATACTGGGGCACAAAGGATGCCGTCCAGAATCCTAGGAGCAGCCACCCCAGCCCCCCACACAAAAGGCAGGTAGGCAGCAAGGTGGGCAGCCAGCAGGTCAGAGGAGCAAACAGGCTAGCTTTGGCTCAGAACCTGGGTTCTAGCACCAGGCAGAGTCTGGCTTCCAATCTCAGCTCTGCCTCTTACCAGCTGTACAACCTTGAGCAAATAATCTAACTTCTGAGTTTCTGTTTTCCCACTTCAAAAATGCAGAAAATAATGGTACCTAAGCCACAGAGTTCTTGGGAAGATTGACTCGGATGACCAACAATGCCTGTACTGAGCCAGGCATTAACATCAAGGCTGTCTCTGCTGGAGACATTCGGATGGGTTTGGTGCCACTTCTCAAACAGTTGGGTGCTGAGGCTGCCCCCTTCGTTGTCCACCCACAAACTCACTACCCCACTGGCACCTTGGGAACATGTTTTTTTTTTTTTCTTTTAATCCTCAGAAACAGCCCCCAAAAGAGGGGCCGTCCACGTCATGAACAACAGGCCAAGGAAGGCAGACAGAGTGCTCTGTCTTTTCCAAGTTTTCATCCTGAGAGTAAAAACTCAGAATCAAGACAATGAAAAGCAGAGAAGATCTGAGCTGGGACTAAAGCTATTGTTTTACTTAGCTGTTTACAGCTGGGGTGGGTTTTCAAATATGCAGCTTTGTAAATATGAATCAAGACCTTATGTCAGACAAAACCGATATTGCTCACTAAGGTAATTCCAACCAGACAGCCTCAAACGTAGACAGCCAATGCTTGAAGCTATCAGAAGCGCCACGCATGAAAGGAGCACTGTCGACAGCATCCGTTGCCACACCTAAAAATCAGTTTCCCTAATACTTCATCTTTTACTTATACACATGCGCACACACACGTGCACATGCACACACAGTGCTTCTGCTAGAGGCTGATGATGCATACATAATTTTACCGGGCAGCCTTTTTGATAGATGCCTCCATCAAGGTCTACGTGGAGCCCTGAACCCCACCATCCACAGGTTATCAGGCTATGACCCCCATTCTCCTTTGTTCTTTGTATTTCCCAGGTGTCAGGACAGACAGTCTCCACACTTGGGCCCACTGACGGCTGTTATGAAATGTGACCTCCCAAGTCAATGAACTTCAGGATGGCCCTCCTCAAGATGCTAAGTCATTCCCCTGCAAAGATGTGGCCTCAGCCACCATAGGACAGAGAATACGAAAACATCCTCCACTGTGGAGCCCTTTGGGGAGAGTCAGGCTCTGTTCTAGGCCCATGACCTCCAGACAGGCTTGCAGTGCAGCAAGAGGCTGGGGAAGCCTGGAGTGGCAGGCATCACTGCAGAAGCCCCTACTCTGAGAAGCGTCTACACCGCAGGCTGGAGGCCCTGGAGCCACAGCCCTCCTTGCATGGAAAGGCCTGTGACTTGGTCGTGAATGAATTTTCCTGCAATTGTGGGCACCACCCCACTCACATGCCATCCTCTGGCCCACATTCTGTCTTTTTGTTTGTTTTTGGTTTTTTGTTTTAGGGATAGTGTCTTGTTCCATTGCCCAGGCTGGAATACAGTGATGCACTCACAGCTCACAGCAACCTAAAACTCCTGGGCTCAAGTGATCCTCCTGCCTCAACCTTCTGAGTAGCTGGCACAACAGGCATGGCCACCACCGGGAGAGGGGTGGGAGAAAGGTCTTTGCTATACTTCCCAGGCTGGCCTTACTCTCGTGGCCTCCAGTGATTCTCCCCTCTTGGCCTCGCAAAGTGCTGGAATTACAGGTGCGAGCCATGCCCAGCCTCCTCATATTCTGTCTGTTGAAAGCACAAGCACACCATCTGTTATACATTCTTAGTGAGAAAAAACAATGCACACACCCCACCACCCCAACCGGGCCCTGTGCTGCCCAGAACTAGGAGTGAAGTTTCCTCTCCCAGCTGGACATTTCTGCCCAGTCTGGGCCTTCAACCAGGGCTGACCTGGCAGGGGCAGCTGACATGCAGGGAGGGAGGCCCCACCTGCAGCTGCAGCCAGGTGCTGAGGTGGCCAGGTGAGCCACACCTGAAATGGAATTCCGCCACAGAGCCACAATGCACACCAAGGACTGCGTGGCTCAGAGACAGCCTGATCAGCACAGAGGCCAGTGTAGCTGGCACACCAAAGGGGCTACCAGCCCCCAGGGGAACAAGGTGCTTTCTGGAGATTTCCCCAGACTCCACCTCTAACTTTGTAATGTATAAGATATTTGGCACCACTGCCACCACTGCACTCACCCCCACCTGCCCAGCCTCAAGGGGAACACAGAGACATCCACCCCTGTGGACGGTGGGCAGGGCAGATGAGTGCACAGGGACCAGTGTGTGTGCACAGGGTGGGTGCAGAGGGTGAGCGTGTGCACAGGTGAGTGTGTGCACAATTGAGCCTGTACACCCAGAGATATGCCCAAGATGAGAGTGTGCACACCAGAGGGCACATGGAGTATACACACACCAGGAGGGAGCACAAGCCCAGGGTGTGCACGCTCAGAGGTACACAGGGTAGGTGTGAATGCTCATGATGTAGTCCTCACCCGGCTCTCAAGAAGCACCAGCCCAAGCCCTTCTCCTGCACAAGCCCCCAGGGACATTGGGATTTCTAACTCCTTTCGTAACATTCACAAAAGTAAGACCTATTCCATGCTTAACACCCTGTCCCTTTCTGCTCCAACGTCTCTTCCACCCCAGTCAGTCATCTTGGGGTGGCTGTGGGCACTTTATGTTCTTTGTCTCAAAGGGACCCCAAAAACTAACTCCCTGCTGGAGCCAGGCAGTAGACTGAAGGAACCCTCCATCCATACGTGTGCGCGTGCACTTGCACACTCCCGCATGCACAAGAGCTTGAGGGATGCAAAGGCTCTGGACTGGCCCCAGACCCCCCTGCCAGGCAGCAGCTGCTCTGGCCTGCACTACCAGCACCGCCCCCAGACTGCCTGCTCAGATTCCATGACATGACCTTGCACCTCACTCCCTGCTCAGCCCCCCACAGCCTGCACCCCCAATTCATTATTCCACCCTCCTACTTGCTTGCCCAGTTTTACCTGCTTTCCTCACTAGGATATGGGCTACACCTGTCTTGCTCATCGCCATAGTCCAGTGTCTAGCTCAACGCAAAAATATTGGTAGGTGCTGAACAAACTTTTTAGTGATAAGCAAACAGGGCCCCTACTACAGAGGGCCTACTGGGGGCTGAGCTCTGTTCTGAACCAGGCAGTAGGTAACACAGCCACAGACACACCTGTCCCTCTGCACCACTGCTGCCCCTCCCCCTGCAGGTAACACTCCAATCTAGCTGCCCACATCTCCCCAGGAATTAAATACAGGGCATGTCTGGGGTGGGACAGGCACTAAACAGAAAACCTGGGCAACACAATCAATTCACAGAGAAGAGCAGGGAGCGGCTCCATGTACACGAGGGGAACCGTCAACAGTGCACCAAGGACAGGGACCTTTCCAAGGATAAATGTGACCACAACAACAAGCTGGCCCCGGGAAGTAGGTGGGGATGGGCTCAATCTTGAATCTTGCACTGTCCTAAAATACTTTCCCCAAGCCATGAGGCCAGGTGAGCAGTGCTCAAAGGTGCAGCCCTGGACAGAGGCTGCTGAAGAAAGCCCTTCAAAGGAGCTCCTGAATGGAGAACGGGGATAACTATAGTCATCTCTAAAGACCTGGGGGACTTTCAGGACCTGTGGGAACCAGCATCCTCAACAATGGAAAAGAAGGGGCCCAAGGAGGCCAGAGGGCATTCAGAGGGCATCTGCCGAGAGGTAGCAGTTCAAGGACCAGGTATGTTAAGAAGGATTCTGAAGCTCTGCCAGGGCCTCAGGTAGCTGAGAACTCCATGTTTACCCTCAGCTGTGGGATCATGTGGTAGTGAGCTCTTCTGAACCCCATCTCTTCAACTCCACAGCAGGTGCTCAGCAGCCACACACCCCCATTCTGTAAGTGCTCGCGGCTTACCCACTGTGCATGGGCCTTTCCACCACCAGACCCAAAGCCTGTGTGCTGGGCCCATGGGCTTAAGGCACCCAGCAGCAGAGAGCAAGTGGCACCAGGCAGGCCCCTGTGTACACCACCCTCCCAGTGCTACCGAGAGAGCAGAGCCCTCCATCCAGGGGTTTCCCCCATACCTCAAAGAGCCAGAGGAGACAGAGCAGGGAGTTGGGGGAGGGACAGAAAGGGAAGGTGGGGGCCCAAGGTGGGGCCTGGAACACAGCAGTTGAATCTTGACAGGGCTAGGGCCTCTTTCAGGGGGTTGTCAAGGTCAGGTGGGACCTGGGTTGGTAGTGAAGGTGCAGGTCAGAGGCAGGAGAGCTCAGGGGACAAGTTCTAAGGCAGACACTATCAGGAGGTGAAGGAGAGAGACAAGCTGGTCCAAAGCTCAGAGAAGGCTGCCTGCGTGGCCAGGGCAAGACCCAGAGGGTCCCATTCTGAAAAGTAAAATCTACACCAGGGCAGCTGCTCAGGGGGCTCTAAGGCTCCAGGAAGGCCCTAAAGCCTCTGGTTATGAGTACAGATGGACATTTTTCTGGGAAGAGGATCCACAGACTTCATCAAAAAAATCTAGAACACCCCCACCCCACCCCCGCTGCCAAAAAAAAAAAAAAAAAAAAAGAAAAAAGAAAGAAAAGAAAAGTTTAAGAACCACTAGACCAAAAGCTCTCATCTTGGGAGTTTTCTCAGTTCAGCCCACCTCTGCTTGGTGTTCCCAGGGCCTCAGGAACCTCCCTGTGCTTGCTGGCCCAGAATCATCCCACCCTACGGGGGGCTGGGCCCAGCTTGGCCTGGCAGAGGTTCCCTGGGGATCCCTGTCCCAGGGAGGTGGTGAACCAGGCAAAGAGCACATGGCTGCCTCTCCTTAGCTCATCCTAGTGAAACCCTCTCACCTACACCAGGCCAAGGCCAAGGAGGCAGAGAACACAGAATCTCACTGCAAAGCATGAAATAAGAGTGTCACTGCTCCCACCTAATTACTAGGCACTTCCAGGAATAAAAAAGCACAAAGACAGGTCCATCATGTATGGTTGTGCAGGTTGAACACTGCCCAAGGCCAGGCAACAACAGTGAGAGGGAACTGAAATTTAATCCACACATAGTATCCTAGTGCAGGGCTATGAATGCCCAAAGGAAGGGGTGCCTATTTCTTTGCATAAGGTCATGGCCAACCTTTTCCTACAGCCCATGACCAGCTCTGAAATCACGCTTTTGGGCAAAATAATCAGGTCTAGTGCAGTCAAACCAAACCACCTAGTCCACATTTTCCAGGCTCTGGGGGGCGGGGGGGGGGGGGAGGTTGGCAGTGGATAGGGTCGTTAGAGAAGGGGAGTTCTTCGTAGGGAAAATTCAAGGCTCTCTGTAGCTACACCAACGGCCCCTAAGCACCAAGCTCAGACCCTCAGAGAAGCCAAGATACATGACAAGGTCACATCATAATCACCCTGATTGAGAAAACCAACAGATGAGACAGCACGGGTAAGGCCACCCGCCGTAAGCAACACATGTCCTGAAAGGAGGGAAGGGCCCTTCAGCCCCTCACTGACCTCTCTGTCCACACATTCACACCCTCAACACACGGACATATCCCCAGGACGTGGCTGGAGCTAGTATGTAAAGAAACCTATTTTTTTTTTTTTTTTAAGAAATGTATTATTTAGACAATTCGATTCCTAACCAGAAGCCTGCTTCTACCTGATTTAGTACTTCAAAAATTAAATAAATAAAATAAAATGTTTTTAAAAGCAATATACTCCAACACTGGAGGAGAAGCTGTTCACAGACTCAATGGAGATCTAGATGGGAAGTGGGTCTCCAAGTTGGAATTCCGTAAGAGGTTTTGACAGCAAGTTTGGCAATGCTTGACCCTCCACCCCACCCCCAAACTCTGCCTTCAGAGCCAGCGCCTATGGAAGATTCAGCACTCCTGGATTTTCCCATAAACTGTTCGTGGGGCAAACCCCTAAATCTAGCTCAGCCACTGCCTCCCTTCATCTCCTTGCCTTGCTATGTATAAAACAGAGCAGAAAGACATCCAATAAGAGTCTGAGAGTTCCACAAGGGAAGTTGATCCATCCTTGTAGGAAAGCTGACCCTTCCCGAAGTCACCTATAGCTCATCTGGCTATACAGATGAGGGGGAGGAAGGAATCTGGATAGAAGCTATGAAATGCAGGGGTTCAGGGAGTGGGCCCAGAGTGGGGTTGCCCAGGCCCATCCCCTCGCTGTGCCCTTTACAAATCCACTCTTCTCTTTGGTCTCCCCTGGAAAATGGGGATAACAGCAGTACCAACCCCACAGGAGTGTCAAGAGACAGGAGTGATGATATTCCCGAAGCACTTAGCTCCAGGGAAACATGCAATGTGAGCTCACGTTCCTGGGGTCACTCAAGCTCCCCTTCTCCCCCCAGGTCCCTGGCTGGCTGCTGAGGTTTCACTCTGCCTGGAAGGTAGAAGGGCTGAGTTTTGAAGAGTGAGATCAAGTTTCCCACTGACATTCACCATACCATAGGAAGGCCACTGATCCTCTGGCATCAGTGCCTTCCCATCCCCCTCACGGTGCAGGGATGGTGTTCCTGTGTGTGGAACCACCACAGATCACAGCCAGGATGCTCTGCTTCTGTGCCAGCCAAACTTCCTCTCACCCTCTCATTCCACATCATCACTCCACACTTGCTAAACACACCGGCAAGAGAAGGGCTGGGAGATTCTACAGGGGAAGCCAAAGCTACAATGCCAGCAAAAGCTGTAGGTTGAGCACCTCTGTGGAAATTTGATTCCTCTCCCCTCCACTCTCCCGATAAAAACGATGGTGATGATGATGATGTTCAGGACAATGAATGTGAGATAGAGTTGTCTTTAAGACGAAGAATTTTCTCACTAGACCCAGGAAAGAACACGTGGGCAAACCCAGCTCCCCACCCTACACCCACCCAAGGACACTGCCCACTAATCAGGGAGCTCTATCTATTTGATATGGATGCAGCTTCAAAGGCCCAACAAAGTAGGTTAAAGTCTATTGGGCTGGCTGGGTGCAGTGGCTCATGCCTGTAATCCTAGCACTCTGGGAGGCCAAGGCAAGTGGACGCCTTGAGCTCAGTTAGAGACCAGCCTGAGCAAGAGTGAGATCGCATTTCTACCAAAAATAGAAAAACTCAGCAAGAGCCTCTCTTTAGCCCAAGAGTTTGGGGGTTTTGTGAGCTATGATGCCACAGCCTTCTACTCAGGGTGACAGAATGAAACTACCTCAACAAAAAAAAAAAAAAAAAAAAAGTATTGGGCTTCTCTGTCCTGGTCCATGGAACTTCCCTTTCATATACCTGGGCACACACACATGCACACACCTCCACACTCGCACACATCTACACACATGCTTGGAGATGTGTCCAATTCAAGCAGGAAAAGTCAAGGTGCACTGAGCCCAAGTGGTACCCAGCATGGTGCAGGGCACCCCACTTACAGGCTCCCACTCTATCTTCCCGGCCCCCCTCTGGGAACCCCTAAAAATCCAAACTTTTCTGATGAGGAAATGGAGCCCCGCAGAAGCAAGCATCTGTCCAGAAGCAGCCCTGGTCTCCCAAGGCCAGTGCAGATGCTTTCAAAAGAGAGAAAGGAAGGAAGGAGGGGTGCTGTGGACGCCCAGCTATCCACACCTCCTTCTGCCCCGGTCCAGCCCAGCCGTGGGGCAGGAACAGAAAAGGTAAGCGAATATCACAAAGCCACCTAATGTGTCAACGTTAGTGGAAAACAGGATCGAGAACTGAGAAGGCACACAGACAACATCGCAAAGGCCAGGCACCCGCGTGAACAAAAACAAGGTCTTTTTCTTCTCTTGTTCAAAGAGTCCCTCGCAGCTCTGTCAGAAGAGGAGCCAGCATGGGTGAGCTGGCGGCCCCGGGGGACTGGCAAGAGTGTGGCCTGCAGCGGCCTGCGGCTCTGAGCCAGTCCTAGGGAAGTGAGGAGACAGTCGTCAGCTCAGCCGTGGTCCCACATCCTCCCCACCACCCTGCATCAGAATCACCTGCCACCAGAGGCTTCTCAGCTGCTGCCTCCAAGTCAGGGCTTTGCTGACCCATTCACAGAAGGGGAAACAACCCCAGAGATGAGAAACAGCTCGCCCGGGGGCGCAGATGCGGTGACAAAGGAAGCCCAGAACCCAGGTAGCCTAGCTTCCAGGCCACAATGCTCCCACCTCTGAATAAGCAGCCAAGCGTTCCTCAGCCCAGGTAGCCTAGCTTCAAGGTCACAATGCTCCCACCTCTGAATACGCAGCCAAGCGTTCCTCAGCCCTCATTCTGTGCCCAGCACTGCGGCCAGCGCTTCACACGTATTTAGCTGCCCCAAGTCAGGCTTCTCGGAAGTAGTCCCCAGACCAGCAACAGCAGCAACACCTGGGAGCTTGTCAGAAATGAGGAAGAACCTCAGGCCCCATCCCGGACACACGACACTGGAGTGACTGGGAATGGGACCCTGATGTCTATATTTTCATGAGACCTCCAGGTGATTCTGACGCGTGCTGGGACTTGAGAACTTTGGCCCAGACAGGCAAGAGATAAGTGCCCCATTTCACAGATAAGACTAAGCAATTTGTCAAAAGGCCATGGAGCCAGGTGGGAGTGGAGTAGGGCTGGGGTGGAGCCAGTGGACGTGGAGCCAGGTGGGGGAGGAGTCATGCGGGGGTGGAGCCGGGTGGGAGAGGAGTCAGGTGGGGGTGGAGCCAGGCAGGGGTGGAGCCAGGGGGGAGTGGAGCCAGGTGGGAGTGCAGCGAGGCGGGGGTGGAGCCCGGACTAGAATTCTTCACCCCTGTTTTACTTCTCCATGCATCAAGCACAGCTCTGGTTCCAGACTCTCCCCCAGTCCCCGGCATGATCCGGGGGTACAGAATACTCCTTCAGTCCCTCCAAGAGGACAGTTCATCTCTGGGGTCTCCCCACGCACACAGCTCCTGGAGTTGACAGGGAAACCTCTTGGGACAGTGGTGTGCTGGCCAACATTTAACAGGCGGCTCTCGGGAGATAAAGGCTCAGGTCTGTAGGTCTTGCCATTTTCTTTAGTGTAAACACCTCTCGGGGGCAATATCAAGCTACAGACCAGGACAGTGCTGCACACCAAAATGGGCAGAGAGGGGCACAGTGCACACACCCCTGGATGAGGAATGAGCGCCACAGGAGGGGCGTGAGACTGCACGGGGTACTGGAGCCAGCCCAGCCTGCTGTGGGTAGCCCACCTTCCTGCCCAGGCTTTGCCCTCATGCCCCAAGTATGTCAGAAACAGAGAATTCACTTAGAGTTTATTTCCTGTGGCTTCCTAGAATAAGCATCTTTTTCACTTTTTTATAAAACTTTCTGATATAAGTAACTCAGGTACAATGTAGAAATCTAGGAAATGGCTGCGAGTTAAAATTGACACTAACAGCGCGACTTTCTCCACGTATAAACACACTGTTATATCCTTCCAAAAGGGTGTGAGGATATACGTGATTAAAGAACCAAAATGCTCTGTAACCTGCTTTTCTAACGCAGCAGAACGCAGTGAACAGTTTTTCACATCAACAACAGAGACCAGCACTGTCTCTATTAATGATGGCCGGAATCCCATCACAGGAGCCTCCAAATAACCCCTGCTGCTGGGTACCTGAGCTTCTTCCGACTGTGTTCTGCTATGGGAGAATCCATGCCCATACATCATACCTGGCCACAAACTTGTTCAAAGATTTGCTTAGGATTAGTTCTCAGAAGCAGTACTTTGGGGACAAAGAATGTACCAGGCTCATACCTGTAATCTCAGCATTTGGAAGGCCAAGGCAGGAAGATCGATTAATGCAGGAGTTCAAGATCAGCCTGGGCAACACAGCAGGACCCCGTCTCTACAAAAATAATTTTTTTAATTACCCAGGCACAGTGGCATGCATCTATAGTCCCAGCTGCTTGGGAGGCTCACTTGAGCCAAGAAATATGAGGCTGTAGTGAGCTATGATCACACTACTGCTGTAGCCCCAGTAACAGGGTGAGACCCTATCTCAAACACACACACACACACACACACACACACACACACAATTTTAGACTTTGGGGCATATGACCAGCAGGCATTTGGCTACTTCCTTCCTGTATGAGCCTTGAGCACCTCCAGGTTCTGTCCCTCCACGGCTGGCAAACAGGAGCTGAGAGAGTGAAGGAATGAATGAGACGCTGCCATACAATGGAGGGTGCTAAGTGAATTCCAAACTCAGAACAACACAGAAACAAGTAGAAATGGTTTGGACTCAGAATGTAGACATAAAGGGGGAGGGGGTGAGACAGGGAAGGTGAAAGGTAAGCACCAGGACAGGAGGGAGCTCAGAGCTCAAAGGCAGGGCCCTTCTGTCCACAGTCATAGCCCTGCAGAAGCCTCAGAGGTAGGGAAACCAGCCCAGAGCGAGGAGGAGTTTCTACTTTAACCACAGTTAAAATTCTAACAGCCTTTTACCCTAACATGCAAATCCCACTTTAGAAAGAATAATTGTGGACAAAAATCTTAAAAGTTTTTGGATCTCTTTTTTAACACAAGCAAAATCTTTCCTGCTCAAAGATGAGGCTCAGAAAAAAATCTAATAAAATCAAATTTGGCAAAAAAAAAAAAAATAGTTACTAGAGGAAATCTGAAGTAGACCCACCCAACACATCCTAGCACCCCTTTGGATTCTGCCTGTGGGGAAATATGGATCCAGGCCTCAAGGTCATCCTGACCACCAGCTACAGGGACACCTTCTCCCCTGGTCAGAAACACCTCCCCCGAGCTCAAGCTCACCTCCTCCAAGAAGCTCTCCCTGACGGCTCCACTGAGACCAGAGTTAGCAGAGTTAGCCCTGCAAGGGGGGTGTGGTCAAAGCCTTAGAATCCAGTCCCCATCTGCCAAGGTTTGCTGTGTGGCCTGTGCACGTGAGGCACCTTTTCTATACACAGCAACCCTACAAGGCGGCTCTGAAGACCAAATGAGGTGGTATGCATGGCTCAGAGCCCAATACCCAGGTACCTGGCTATGGAAACCAGGATCCACAGCATAACACGCTGCCCTCAACTAGTCCCCCACCCCCCTTAGGGAAGTCTCTCCTCCTCTCACCTTCCTGTTCACTTGGCACCAGGCTGCGCACATCAGAGACACCAAGAACAATAACCACGTAACTTTAGTGCGCACACTCGGAGCAATGCTCTTGGCCCCCTTTACCATGTTTAGGCTCAACCATGTTAAGGGCTCTACAGATGTAGGTACTCATTTTACAGATGAGGAAACCAGGGCCCAAGTGAACTTTGCAAAGTGTACCAAGGACAGAAGCAACAACAGGGAGAGGCCAGAAGTGAGGCCAGGGCAGCACAGCTCCAAAGCTCACACATTTAACACCACACCAGCCTGCCTCTCTCTGCCTGTGTGGAGCCAATGGTCTTGGGCTGGCAGAGCCTTCCAGGCCACGTGTACCTTCTTGGAAAAGCAGAAGCTCATCAGGAAGGTAGGGGTTGAAATGACTCCTCTTTTCCGAACCCTCCAGAGATTGGTCTGCAGACCTGGGCATGCCAGCCTAAGTTGACACAAACTCTACCTACGCAATGAGCGTCTATTCTCACTAGTAACATGAGATAATAAAATTCCTGTTCAGTGTTAGATAACACAGGTAGAGAGCTTAGCTCAGTGCCTGGCACAGAGTGGGCACCACTAAATAGGATTGCTGTTTCTGTGCCCCAGCAAATCCATTCAGGGTTGGGATGTTTTCGGAAAATTCCCTTTCCAAGGAACTACCTGCCTGGGCCCAAACCAGGGGCCCCAGGCCTCCCGGGGTGACTTCCTCTTTATTCCTTTCTCTCCTTGAGGTTAATTTCCTTGTTCACATATATTTCATTTCATATAGTCGTCTCTGCATGGTCTCATTAACCAGAAATGTGCAGCATATAAACGTGGATTTACGACAGGATCTGGCTCCTGCATCCTGTTTCGGTAGCAACACCGGGTTCTCGCCCTGCAACTATCTAACTTGGAGGGAAGGTCACACAGCAGAGGGTGAAGAGGCCGAACGTGCAGTCAAGTCCTGAAGGTGGGCACACCAGCCAAGGGTCCGGCCCCTCATGAGGCGGGGGGTGAGCGTCCATCCAGGTCTATTTGCTGTTTCAGGTGGGAAGGAAGAGGGGGGTGAGACCAGCATCCCATTCTTTCCTTTTTTCCACTTTCGTTTGAAGAAAAGCACCATAACATAGATACTAATAGTTTTTACAACCCCTTAACAACTTATCCTCTGAGCTAACATATTGTAAATAAATGTCAGTTCCTTGTTACACATGTGCTTCATTTTAAATACCAGCAGAGGAAACTAAGTCTCTTACAGAAAACTGATTAGTGTGTTTATTCTAGTGTGTATGTGTGTGTATACTCGTGTGTATACTCTTGTGTGTACTTGTGTATGTGTGTATACATGTGTATATGTATGTGTATACTTGTGTATGTATATACCCGTGTGTGTACTCAAGTGTGTGTACTCGGGTGTGTATACTCATGTGTGTATATGTATGTATATATCCACGTGTGTATACCCATGTGTGTATACTCGCATGCGTGTGTACTTGTGTATGTGTGTATACATGTTTATATGTATGTGTATACTTGTGTGTGTATACTTGTGTATGTATATACCTGTGTGCATACTCGGGTGTGTGTATACTCGGGTGTGTAAACTCATGTGTGTATGTATGTATACATCCATGTGTGTATACCCGTGTGTGTGTGTATGTGCGTGTACTTGCATGTGTATTTTGGACACACCTCTCCTTGATTTTCTGTTTTCATGTTGCTCTTCTCCCTCACACTTTTTTGTGGTAAGAAACACACCACGTGAAATGTGCCATCTCAACCATGTGCGGGTACACAGTATAGCTGCTAACTACAGGCACATTGTCCTCGACCTCCTTCATATTATAAGTCCCAAGCCTTCTACAAGAATGGAGTGCAATGACCATTTCCAAACGTTCTGTCACTCCACATGATTGTCCCAGGGGCAGGGGCAATCATATAATATTTTATGGCTTAAAGAGTTGGTTCTTTAATGAGTTTCATCTGGGAGGGGGGCTTCCACTGGCACAGTTGTGTCACCTAGCTTGGCACCAGCACCCACCCACCATGGGTACAGCACACGTGGGGAGGGCCTTCAGGGCCCCCAAGCATCTCCACCTGGCAGCTGGTCCCAGCAAGGCAGGGTTTCCTGAACCCAAATCTGCCTGGCATTCCCAAGACGCCATAGCGGGGGAGGGGTCTCAGCAGGGGTCTACGTGAGCAAACAAGACACTCCTGGGCAGGGATTGGGCCTCTCCAGGCCCCAGGGCTGGCGGGGGACTCCCCTGATGATGGCATTCCCCAGACTTCTGCCAGGAGCACACCCCCCCAGCACTTGGAGTTACCACATGCTTTTCTTTCCGTAGTTACCACATGCTTTTCTTTCCCTTCTTTTACTTAAATTCCTTTTCTCCTAGCTTCTCCCTGAGCAGCACTACTTATGAAATCATACATCTGCTGTGCTAGTAACAATTTTTCTACTAGCTATTAAAATAACATAAAAAGTAAAATTTTCCTCATAGACAAAGGAATAAATATATAAAGAATCATTCACCCATCAGCCACGAAGATCACCGCAGGCCTCCAGTGAAATGTCCCATTTGGGCAGTGCTGGCACCTCTGATAAACAGATGAATAGGGGCACTCTTCCCTGCCTCTTGTCCCCCCTTCTTCACTTCCTACATTATCAGTTGTCCTACACAGAACTCCAGGAATTCATCCAGCCCATCTGAAGTCAGCAAGGGTCGAGTGTCACACACCAAAGGCAGTGCTGGGCAGAGGACAGTGGAGGGGTGGGGAACACACGAACTACACCAATACACACCCCAGCAAGAGGCAAGCTGCCCTCCAGCATAGGGCTCATCCGCCTGCACAGCCTTTAGCAGAGATGGAAATCATCTGATGATCAAGGCTGCTTCCCCAGTGGCTGGACCACTCCCCCCCCATGGGCCCAGGGACTTGACCACGAGCTGCACTTCCAGGGCCAAGCAACAGGCTGGGCCAGGAAGACTCAGCCTTAGGAAGGCTCAGGGGAAGGCTGGCCGAAAGGGCAAGGCCTCAGCAAGGGCCTGTGGATGGGAAGGGGTGCAGCTGAAGGCAAGATGCCGGCAGCCCCCACAGGCCCTGCAGGTGGCCAGAAGCCTCGGAAGGAGAAGGAGGCACGTCCCTGGGTAGGGGTACACGGAGCCCTTCCCACCCCCAACCACATCTGTCTCATCCCACAGCCCTGCAAGGCCCAATACTTGCCAGATGTGGGCCGCCCATGGGGACCGAGTTCATTTTCCTTGCATCCTATGATAATACTTGGCTGCGTTTATTTAACTTTCTGCTTCGGAGGGTGGAGAGATGGGCCAGGAAAATCAGCTTGGCTCCCTCCGATCAAAACACAGCAGCCCACACATCATGCGCGAACACCCACACAGAGAAGCTCCCTACACCATCCAAAAACACACATCTGGTCCAGTGCGGGCAGGGGCCGGCCCTCGGGGTCCCTGGAAAGGCTGGTTGGTGCACAGCAGTGGAGGCCGTACTGCCAACAAACTCCATGTGTCTGCACATGGCAAGGCTCCAGGAGGAGCCTGTCATTCAACCCTCCTCCCGGGGTGAGAGGCCTCAGAGAGGTTTTAGGGAACAAGGCAGTGCCGTTTGTGGGCAGTGGAACCAAAATTAACATCCAGGTCCCACTGACCCCAGAACCCCCAAGAAGGTATGAGGAAGACTGCCTGGAAGAAGGGGTGCTGAAAAGAAAGGCTCTGAGGCCCCAGAGTCTCCATTCCACACCCACAGACACAGACGTGGCTCCTCCCCACCCCTCATGGCACAAACCCTGGCTTAGGGCAGCCTCTGGGTGGGTTTACACTGCCAGTGGAAACACTCCTGTTCCCTGTTCTAAAGGACTCCTTCCAGCGTCTCCATGTGCCCCGTGGCATCTGAACCACACTCTGGGGGCTGGGGACAGACACCAGGGGTTGGGGCAGGAGTGTCCTCTCCCCCCCAGGGCAGCAGCACGCCCAATAAAAGGTGCCCATTGAGGGCAGTGGTTGTGTCCTTAGCTCATGAGAACAGCCAAGGTGCCTCAACAAACAAAGCCACTGACATTTGCATGGAACTTTCTATGTTCAACACACTTTTACACCCGGAAAGAACTATATCTGAGTCACTGCAGATTGCGGACTCCAGTCTGAGGGTGTAGAGGGCACAGACAGGGCCCCAAGAAGCCTAATGCAGCCAGACACTCCTTCTGATGACAGAAGCCAGCAGCAGCCACTGCCACCCCCCAGGCTCTCTGTAGGCTGAGCACCTGGCCACCTCAGAGCTCACTGGAACAGAGCAGTCACTCTGAGCCCAGCTCAACCCAGCCCTGCCAACAAGTGGACATGCCACAGCCAAAGACCTTCCAAAAAAGGAAGCCTGTAGTCCCTCTGCGGCCCAGGGCCCCCCACCCCAAATGACATGACTCCCATTTACCTGCCATTCCACCCACTCTCGCTCCTGGCAGGTGAGGCCTGGCTCCCACCCAGTGCTAGCCCCCTGCCAACAAGCTCCCCTTCCACCCTACAGCCAATCTTGGACAGGTAAAGCCCTTAGAAAAATATTCTCTGGAAACCAGAGATGCCCTTGAAAGGCATTCAGGTCAGATACAACCCCGGGAGCTTCGCCCCAAACCTTCTGAGCAGTGGGGCAGGGTAGTGGAAAGAAAAGCATATGCCCAGTAGGCCTGGACGTTAGTCCTGCGCCTCCAACTCAGTACCTGTAAATTGGGGGCATAACAGCACCCACCTTGTTGTTGGGCAGCTGTGAGCACTGGACATGCTCAGCACAGGGCTTCTGGCTTTCAGCAAGATCCTAAAGACCCATGCTCGACCCAGGGCGAGATGGGGCCTGCACAGGCTAAGTGCTCCCTGAGCATCACTCCTGTAATCCTCACATCCGTCCTATTCATCTCCCATGAGAAGGTCAAGGTCACAGAGCTACAGATGGGAGAAACCAGGATAGAATCCAGCTCGGACTCCAGCCCTGCCACTGTCACAGGGACAGGCACTCTTGCTGATGTGCTCAGCACCTTCACAGCCACCTCCCTAGTCCTCACTCTGCATCCTGAATCTGCCATCACCTGGCCCAGCCCCTCTGCTTCCCAACCTGGCACCCTTTTCTTTTCCCAATGAGCCTCCAGCCCTTGCATGCCCCGCCCCTGCCTTCCAGGAAAATGCTGTCCTGCCCCAGGGCCTTTGCTCTTGCTATCCCTAGTACCTAAAAGGTCCCCCTACCTCTGCTATCCAAGAGGCTTCCCCAGATCCCCAGGTAAGTGGACCCTCCTCCCCTGCGCCTCTCATCCTCTCAGTGCCTGATACCTGGGTGCACCAGGCTGTCCCCTGAGGCAGGGCCCCATCCCGGTCCTCCTCCTTCTCTCCTCACTCCTGGCCCAGGCAGCCACCATCGCTGGTTAAAGTGAATTCATCCCAAGCCCTTTGTTACCTTTTTTAACCATCCAGATTATAGGATAAAAATTAAATAGAGGAGGACACATGAAGAAAAAACTGACCCATAATGCCCCATTTGGAAATACCATGGGTATTTGGGGGTAGCTGGCATTACTAGAAACTCTCCCCTTTAATACGAGTGGGACCCCAGGAGCGTCTGAGTGGTCTTACGCTCTCAGAGTCAGTAGAGCAGTGACTGAGAGGCTGTAAGAAGCTCAGGGGCCCACAAGGACATGGCCAAGAAGGGGCATCAGGGTCATGGGGGGTATTGAGACCACATCTTCATTGGGAAAGTGAAGAAACTGGCAATGCTCAGCTCAGAGGGGCAGGCTCGGGATGGGGAGGGGGCTCAAAGCTGTCCTCAGGCATCTGAAAGGCTGTCACCGGGAAGATGGACTGAACTTGATGTGTGGCCTCTTCAAACCGGGACCAGCCAGTGGAAGTCACTACAGAAAGATGTCAAGAAGGGACAGATGGGATTCTCTTAGCAGCAACTATGATGGCTGGTCCGCTTGGGAGGTGGTGAGGCTGCCAGCACATGAGGTGATCAAGCAGTGGTGAAGAGACCCCCAGGCAGTTCAAGCTCAGACAGAAGAGGTCAGAACTGACCTAGACAGGATGGCAAATGACGGCAGTGGAGCCAGGCAGGTGCCAGAAATAAACATCAAGGGTGGGGGAACAACTGGGTTGTGAATGACCCCACTGTACCCCAACTCAACCAAAGCTGCCACCCAGAATACACTGAGAGGGCCCGGTCTTCTGGTTTTTCCAGGGAATCCAGAAATCTGAATGTTTATGGGAACCATGCCAAATTTTTAAATAGGCCCAAGTGAACTTCTCACAGGCCACATATAGTCCTGGCACTTCATGCCAAAGCCCCCCAGGTCTCACAAGGAAGGTGAAGGTCAAATGAGGCAATCCGAAGAGAAGAGGAGCCATTTCCGGGCCTGGAAGAGCAACACCTCGCAGGAGCACAATGGGTTAAAGTATGATTTGGCTCTGCTCCACTCTGGGGCTGCAGCTGGCCTCCTAGCCTCCCCCCACCCCCAACAGCCCCGGAGGCCCTGTCAGCTGCCCAGGCCCCGCCTGACCCACCCCACATGGTTCACCCACCCAGCCTGGAACCCCAGACCTGGGAACAGGCAGCTGCCCCGAGGCTAGCCAGTCACAGACAGTCAGGAAGAGATTCCGTTCCCCATGCCCCGCTGAGAGCCATTTGCTCATTTGGGATGGCTGCCACAGGGGCAGAGAGGCAGACTCTGTCCCCCTCTCCTCTCCCCTTTCCCCTGCAGCCCCGTACCTGTGACAGGACAGAACTCTGGTGCCACAATAATCAAATGGCCTTAAGTATGACTCTCCGTGCTGACTGAGCATGTGCCCCCAAGAACTGGGCTGGCTGCTGGACACAGAGTAACCTCGTGGGGGAGTTTTTAACCATCCTCACTTCACAAGTGAAGAAACCCACACTCAAAGAGGTTAAGACACACAGCCTACAAGTGACTATCCAACTCTACAATCCTACACCAAGCCCCTGGCTCCTAGACACCTCTGTACCCTACCCTCTGGTTAACTTCCAGGGGACAGAGGGGACTGAGAGGGTAGACCCAGTGCTGCAGGCAGGGGCTGTGCCATACGAGGCTAGCGGAGGCCACACCCTCATCCTCTCTCTCCACCCCAAAGGAGCAGTCTTGTGACTACAGTAAACTGTCCTAGGACTTGGGACAGCAGCAGGAGACACCATCCCTATGGCCTCAGGGATAACCACAGACTTGCCCTCCATCATTCTGGAATCAAGCAATTCTTAAGTCTCGCCAAGTCACTAGTCCTGGGCACAAGGAACATTTTTGTTTGTTTGTTTTTGTTTTGCTTTTTTAAAAAGATCCCTTGTACCCTCATACCAAACTTTTCATCCTAAGAAGCACTAATACTTGGGCATTCTCGAGCTGGCTGTAATTTTTTCAAATACACATTAAAATAAACACATAAAAAACATTTATGTGGGGATGGCCATTACGTTGGGCAGAGGGGTGGGGTAGCCTCCAGCTCTGGGGAACTGGCTCAGCCAGGTCATTTCCCAATCTGATGCTGGCTACAGGGGTACATTTAGTTGATGAAAATTCATTAAGCTGAACACTTAAGGGCCGGCAGACTTTCCTGCATTTATGTGAAACTTCAATAACAAAAAGTCAACTTAAAAGTACTAAGACAGGTTTGGCGCCTATAGCTCAGCAGCTAGGGTGCCAGCCACATACACGGGAGCTGGCAGGTTTGAACCCAGCCCGGGCCTGCCAAACAACAATGACAACTCCAACCAAAACATAGCCTGGCATTGTGGTGGGCGCCTGTAGTCCCAGTTACTTGGGAGGCTGAGGCAAGAGACTCGCTTAAGCCCAAGAGTTTGAGGTTCTTGTGAGCTGTGACACCACGGCATTCTACCCAGGGCAACAGATTGAGACTTGGTCTCAAAAAAAAAAAAAAAAAAAGTACTATGGCAGAGCCAAATTAACTAATTTGGAATCATTTCTAACACAGGCTGGAAAGTGAGAAAGGGTGCTGGGAGGGAAGAGAAAGAGACGCCTTTTTCACAGCTGTGGACATACGTATATAGAATTACTCTGGAACGGCACAAGGAGCCGGCAATAGCAGTGGCCTCCCAGGAGGGCAGGTGGGTAGCTGGGGTTTACTGTTATGCCGTGTGCATTCATTAGTAAACAATGATTTTAAAGTTTCTATGATGTGTTTTGCTCAGAACCCCCTGCCACAACACCAAGGGTACACATGACCACTTTGGGGAGCAGTGTGTGCCCTCTCACCTTGGTCTACTCGCCCAGTTCTGGCCCTGCGAGGCTGCGGGACTTCAGTGCTGGACCTCTCTGACTCCCATTTTCCTGTGTGTACATTGATGTCAGACTGGGTTTCCCACAAGACCTCTCCAATCCCAGTGCCCCCGCATGTCATAACCTGGTGAGTTAACCCAACGCTGGCCTAACAGACAACAGCCCACTTCACCCCCTACAGCCTGACCCTGGGCTGCCAGAGCCTTCTGAGATGGCTGGACAGCCTCCAGGACAGGGGTATTTGCCCTCCAGGTATCCACTGCCCCAGCCTCTGCTGGCAGCACCCTGACTGTGCCCTAAGGAACTGCTTGGCACCCACTGTGGACGTCAGTGGACTCTCAGCCCAAAGGCCCCACCCTCCCCTGGGCTGTGACCCAGGCTAAAAGCTTAGATCAGCCTAGAAGGGAATGCTGGGCCCCAGCAATGCGGGAGGCACGGGCGGCGGAGGCTCTTCCACCCGTGGCAGCTCCCTGACAAGACACCTACTCCTTCCTGCTTGCTCCGCTCATCTCCAAAGCTGCCCTGAGTCCCCAGTTTCTCCTTCCGTTTCTCCCACCAGCTCCCCCTCATGATCCCATTATGTCCCCTTTGGCTTAAGTTGTCCATAGCTCTCTTCTGTCACGAGCAACCACCAAGCCCTGAGCCAGGAAGCCCATGTGGAAGCCGAGCCGGGAGGGTGGTCCCACCACTCATGCCCACTCGAAACCACAGGAATGGCCAAAGGCCCTGTGGGCAGGGGCCAGGGGTCCACACCCCCGCACTCGCAGCCACGCCTGGGAGAGTTGAGAGAAGGCTCCATCTGAAGGAAGGAAACACACCGCTCTTTACTCAAGGACATGAGCAGGACTTGCTGGACTCCAGCTTCTTCCTCCTGGAAACCCCAGAGGACTCCGGAAGCGACAACATGAGGGAAGGTGTGAGGCCCGTCCAGGGTCTAGCTGAAGGTTGCCAGCGGCAAAAGCCAAGGACTGCGTGGAGCAGAGCTCAGGGACGGCCTTCAGACAGGGCCTGGGCCATTAAACTTCTTCAGGCCTCACTCGTGAAATGGACACAGTAAGTATGCCTTCCTGTGAGCTGCCATGGGCGGTGGAGTGACATGCTGGGCACGTCATGAGCCCACGCAGGACACGTGTACCCTTTCCAGCAATGGGCGGCATCAGGGAGCACACAAGAATTGGATGGGCTGTGCTTTCCCAGGAGGCCACCAAGGACTACAAAATCACCCCATCCTCCAGGTTCCTCCTAAACAACCAAATTAACTGGTTTGGCTATACAATCTGACCTGGGAAGTCAGGTCACTATTTGCAACCCCACGATAAGTTTATAGCTCAATGGGGTCTAGTACACTATCTCTCTGCTCCACATGAGCCCAGGGTGCTGACAGGGAAAAAGCCTGGTGTGTAAGCAAGTAGCCAGGAGGTCAGATCTCCCTGAACTTCCCCAGAAGGTGGATGGCCAGAGAGAGGGAAAGGGCAGGAGGCAGTCTTCTTCTTACAAAGCAGCACTCTCTGCAGGCTATACTAGAATGCCCACCTCCCAAGCCTCCCAGGGTAGCATGCTAGTTAGGACCTCAGAGTCTGGAATGAAACAAACCCCTGTTCACGACCTGGCTGTGCCACTCATAAGCTGTGTGACCTTTGCCAAGTTACTCAGCCTCTCAGGACTTCTCCAGTACACTGGGGAAAAGAGCCCATACCTTAGTGGGAAAAGAACGCTGCCCAGTAAATGTATCCATTCGTATCATTAATAAAGTATTATGATCTCTTTTCTACCCAGATAACCCCCAACTACTTCTCTGGAAATTTTTTGTGAAAAAGAAGCCCGGAGGCAGCAGCTAGTGATAGACCTCGGGAGAAGTCTGACCCTGAAATCATCCAGGGGCATCCCAACTTGCCATGAGAAATCTTCATACAGAAGATAAGGGGCATGGGGCACCCAGCACCCACCAGCCAGCCTCCCCTGCTGCTTCATCTGGGCACAGTGGGAACCACGATCCAGCCGGGGAGATTCCCGGTGAACACAAAGTGGTGGTATGACCAGGGTATGACCACAAAGCAAGCAGGACACAGGGCCGCACCAGGAGCCTCTGCAAGCAGCATTGCCACAGCTCAATTATCCCCCAAAAGGCTGGCAGCCTCCAGGCCTTGGGAGCCAGGCAGGTAACAGAAGGGGTGAGGACTCAGCACAGCACAAGAGGGGTCATGGGGGCAGGACACAAAGAGCACACACCCCTCACAGGGTAGAGCACCAAGTCCCGGGCTGCCAGATCTCTGATTACTCTAGAACCAAAAATCTGGACTTCCGTGCAAACTTTCCTGAATATTAAGTGTTACACTCTAATTCACAAGTTTTAATCCCAAGCAGCCAACAAAACAAAACCAGCCTGACGCTGGACATGCTCCTCCAGTTACCCATCTACAACCCTCCACTGCAGGACCTGGGCACAGGTCCTGGGTATGTTTTTTTAGCATCAGGTCAAAATAACATGAGAAGCACTTGGAAAGTATCTTTCCCTATAAACCAGTGTCTTAACCGAGGTGGCTAAACTTCTACCACTAGCTATTCATTCTGTTGAGTCAAACAGGGCTCTGCTTGGGTATTCTTTTAAAAAGCAAGTTCCAAAGAATTTACTGTAAATGTCTGTCTTAGCCTAGAAAAGAGGCCTGGGCAATGTTTCGGTCCTGGAAAAACAGAAAGTTATGATAATAACAACAATAGCACAATCTAACCTAGACCAAGAAATTACTGGGCTCAAGGCACTCAAGGCACTGTCCCGAGTACTGGGGACACAGCTGACTGCAAAAGCTTCTGAGAGGGTGAAGAAAAGCGCTTGTCTATTTCAGATAAGAAACTGCTAACATCCCCCCCCCATGCCACCCCCAAGGCTGAGATCAGACACTTGGTGTCTTTCCAGCAGGGAAGCATCCGCCACATTTGCCATCTCAAAATAAGTCTGGCGTCTTCCAGGGACAAAACTTACAGCTGCCAAATAGCTGGGGCTCGGCTGAGGCTCTGGCCACCTGACGTTCTGTGGGGAGAGGGGTGCAGGGAGTCCTAGTAGTGGGAGGGGGGCACAGAGGGAGGCAAGGAAAAGTTTACCTTGACACTTACCCCTAAAATGCTGATCTTAGGTCTAGACAACATAAAAGATGCTGCTAAAATTACTACGATGGCTTTCCCCAAAAGGCATTTGGTTACATCTGATTTTAAAACTCACTTTCAGAAGCCTACTCTCTGTGCCTGTCCTGGGCCTCTAGACAAGAGATTTGGAAGGGGCCACCAAGATTACAAACCCAAGGGCCAGGCATAATAGCCCATGCCTGTAATCCTAGCACTCTGGGAGGCCCGGAAGGTGGATTGCTTGAGCTCAGGAGTTTGAAACCAGCCTGAGCAAGAGCGAAATCCTATCTCTACTAAAAATAAAAAAACCAGCCAGGCATCGTGGTGGCAAGTGCCTATAGTCCCAGCTACTTGGGAGGCTGAGGCAGGAGGATCATTTGAGCCCAAGAATTCAAGGTTGCTGTAAGCTATGATGCCACAGCACTCTACCCAGCGCAACAGAGTGAGACTCTGTCTCAAAAATAAAAATAAAAAAACAAGATTACAAACCCAATAAAATAGGAGCAGAGGCCTGGAAAGGAATTCCCAGGAAGCAAACGCAGAGTAGGAACAAGAACACAAGTCCTATCTCCCAGCCCCGGGGACACTTCACATAGCCACAGGGAGGCAAGTAGGGAAAGAGTAGTTAGAGAAGAAAGAAAAATAAGCAAGAAACAGGACCAGCAGATCATGCACTTATGCGTCTGCTGCTGGGCACATGTGTGCTTTATCCATGCAGTTTGGGTCCATCTGTCCTTTGACCCTACTAGATAAGTACGTACCAAAATGTAGTTAACTCCATTTTATCAATGAAAAACATGAGGTCCAGAGAGGTTAAGACACCAGTCCAAGATCACACAGCTGGCAGTACCAGGTCTTCCACCTGCCTGTCTGGTCCCATTCACAACCCCCACCCCACCCCTTCTCTTTACTCCAACACACTGGCCTTTTTGGAGTCCATCAAATGTGCCAAGCCCTTCCCATCATTGGGCCTGGTGAGCTGTGCTCCCCACTACCACTAACACCCACCCCTCACCAGGACCACCATCTTCACCTCGTTCCTCATGCCTCAGCTGCAGCTCTTATCATCCCTTCTCTCGTAAACCTTCTGGTCATCTGAAATCCACAGTTCCCCTGCTTCCTATGCAACCCACCCCAAAACTTACACAGCCTATGACTCAGATGCCTGCACTCAAGCCAGAAACTCTGGTCCAGCAGATCCAGGGCAGAATCTGAGAATCTGCATTTCCAACAACATTCCCAGGTGATGCTGAGCTTGACTTCACAGTAGCCAGTAGCCTCATCTGGCTATTCCAATACATATTAATCAAAACTAAACCAAGCTGGGTACAGTGCTGCATACCTGTAGTCCCAGCTACTTGAGAGGCAAAGGTGGGAGGATCGCTTGAGCCCCAGAGTTCGAGGCTGCAGTGTGCTAAGCTCAAGCCTGTGAATAACCACTGGGCTTCAGGCTGGGGCAGCATGGAGACACCCCATCTCTAAAAATAAATAAACAAACAAATAAATAAATCATATTTAAAGCTAAAAAATAAATTTAAAATAGCAGTCCTTGGTCACACTAGTCACAATTCAAATGGCCAGTAGCCAAATGTGTTCAGCAGCTACCATACTGGACAAACACAAAACATTCCACCTACCAAAAGTTATGCTGGACATCGCTGGTTAGACTTTAGAGCAGGTGCTGTCACTAGTAATCATAAGCTCATCTACACACGTGTCTGATTCCAGACACCATAACCCCAAGTTATGGTGGTTTAAATTTACTATGGTGTGAAAGCAAGACAGACTCAGTAAAAACCAAACTTCAGTACCACAGTCAATACATTATATGAGAGATTTTTTACCTTATTATAAAATGGGCTTCGTGTTAGCCCCAACTGTGGGCTGATGTGCATGCTCTGCATACGTTTAAGATAGGATGGACTAAGCTATGATGTTCAGTAGGTTAGGTGTATTGAATGCATTTTTGACTTACAGTATTTTCAACTTATAATGGGTAGATGGGGTGTAAGCCCATCAGAAGTCAAGGAGAGTCTACATTGCTGTCTCTTTCGTAAGATGGTACATTCCATGAGGACGGGGCCTAGCACTGTACCTAGCTCACAGTAAGCTCTCAGTAAATATCCATTTAATACTTGGCTGGACGCATGGACAGATCAATGGACAGACAGATGGTGAGAACTCCAAAACGGGCAATGACTCACAGTGACCTAACTCCTCTCTGGTGGCAGAACCCCCCGCCCTTTGACTATCCCGCTAGAGCATGAACCCTCTGCTCAATCCCAAAGTCCCAGCCCTCAAATATGAGCAGCAGAGGGCTGTCCCTCAAGATAACACACGTCCTGCTTAACCGAGAGGAAGCTTCATAGGAAAAGAAAGTCAACTCTGAAACGCCTTTACTATTTTGAGTTCTTAGATACCCAGCAAACAAGAGCTGACAATCTGCCTTTAATAGCTCCAGTTCTGAGTGTCTTAAAGACATTTCTTCCCAACTAAGTAACCCAAATAAATTCAGCGACTTTTTTTTAATAAGGAGAAATAATTAAAGAACAGATGGTGTTGCTTACTTTGAAATTTTTGCTCTAAAATAGATCTTGTGTGCACCTTGGTTGGAGTTCAACTCCCCCCTTGTATCTGTGTGTCAGAAAGGAGATCAGCTCACTAATTACCTGGCTGTCTTTTCCCTACAAGATCCCAATTTAAGAATCTCGTTTCATTCTAAGAAAATTAATTCAAAATGCCAAATAATTTAAAAATGTATTAAGATTCCCCTTAGACTAAAAAGCAAAAAGGAGCTTTCATTTGTCTGCTAAAAATCACCTTGGGTAGTAGACTGAAGTTTAGCTCTTAAGACTTGATCCCAGAATCAAGCTTTTGGCAAAAGCTATTGGTTCCATATGTCCACAAAATGTTGCATTTAAACATTATATGTGCTTTTAAATTGGTCTCTGACCATTTCCATGCCATGGTCTCTAACCACTCCACGAATTTTCCCAACCCTTAGAGCCTTGTTCTCCACGGAAGCTAGACTCTTATATTTGCATTGGAGGTAACCTATTTCCAGCATGCCAAAACCTGTTCACTTTCAAAGCCACTTTTAGAGATTTTACAGTCCGAAATGGAATAAAATTTAAATTTAATAAAATTTGAGACCTGAACCAAAAAAAAAAAAAAAAAGAAAGAAAGAAAAGAAAAAGAAAAAAATGAACCAGTTTAAAAACCAGCTACCCAGACATTGAGGAAAATATTCTGAGAAAACCCCACAGGGCGGAGGGGGAGAAGGCCAGACCGTCATTAGCCTGCCAAATGTCATCTGGGGCTGGCTTTAGAAGGGAACCAGAGCTGAGGACGCAATGCAATTATTTAAATCCAGAAAGAAAAATGTTTGCTCCCAAATTTGGCAGACGATTGCCTCTGATTCTTCTCATTTCCAGCTGATTCCATGCAAGGGTGGGGGAAGAAGCTTCAGGCCCAGAAGAGTTTATGGGACAAGAGTGTCACACCTGGCTTGAGGGGCAGTTTGCAAAGTGAAAGGTCCAGGTCTATGATCAGAGGAATGGAGTCTCACCCCAAGGCCTCAGAGTAGCAAACAACATTTTTCTTTAAACCACAGGTTGCAACAAGAGGGGATTTCTCCCTTCCTTTGTTTCTCTCTGTCTCTGTCTTTGTCCCTGGCTGGCAGCACCCCATAGCCCCCACCCCGGGCCCCTGCTGAGCTCTTTCTTTCCCTCCTCCAGGCTCCTGGGTGTATGAAGGCCAGACTGGTTGTCGTCATTCAGGCCCTTTTGTGGGGCTAGGGAAGGAGGCCACGCTGGCTTCCCAGGCCTCAGGGTTTTATTACAACACCCCATAGCCCTGTCCCTCTGTAGCCTCGGAGGCTTTGCTGAAAGGCCAGTGTGGTGTTCTGTGCACACCCATAAAAGACCCTGCAGGATGCCTTCAGTGACCCCAGCTGGGTTTTCCTCCTTGCCCCAGATATACTTCAACACATCCACATCTCCTGTCCTACGGGCCAAAAGAGCAGGGAGAGCCTGAGGCGAGTAAGAAAGGAGGAGCCAGTACTCACTGGATAGCTCGCTGGTAATTACAACAGTGTGAGCAGCAACCCTGGAGCACAGCACAGTGGGACAGCTCCCTACACGTGAGACTGAAGGGGTATTTGGCCCAAGGGTCACCCCTGTAGGAATTTGTGAAAATAACCTGGCTGGGATCAAGAGTATGCAACCCCTTCTTCCCACCCCCTGCAAATGCATATCCCATTGCAAGGCCCCCAAATGGGTCAGGAGGCAGGAGACCCACATTGTCAGTGAGAACTGAGCTCTCCTGGCATCTTCCATCTGCCTACTTCCCCTTCCCCGGCCCTCAGCCCAAGGCCTCCCCTGCTCTCCCGGCTTCTCACACATCCATGCCTTTCTTCTTTTAAGGGTAAGATCCATCCTTTTCTAGGAAGCTTTCCTGGGTTAATAATGACAATATTACCTGCTGCAGGCTAGTGAGCATGCTCAATCCCAGGGTGAGATGCTACTCGTGTGCCCATTTAACAGAAGAGAAGACTGAGGCTCAGGCTATATAAATGACTCGCCCAGCTAGTCAGCAGCAAAGCTGGGACCTAACTGCTTTTCCAGGTATGTGAACGGATTCTCAATGCCTCCAGATGGCTGACAGAGTGGATCCTCTGCCAGCAAAGCCCCACCCTGGGGTGTGGTCCAGAGGTCCAACTAGAAGGCCCTAAGTCATCCTCACTCTCTCATCAGGCCACCCTGGTGACTAATGACTCTGGGCAAAGCAGAAAGGCTCGTGTGGGAAACAAGGCCTGTGATCGACCTTGAACTTAAGAGGCTCCAAGCTCTCATCAGCGTTGCTAATGGGCCAGGAGTAACCTGAGCCAGCCCTTGGATGGAAACTCAAGGCATTAGGGCTGGCGGGCTGGCGGGCTGGCCGGCTGGCATCACTACCTGGATAACGGCGTCACTTCTCCATTTCACGGGGCCTCTGTTCAGAGCAGCTTTTTCTCAAGCAGCAGCAAAGCAGCTCCCATTTATCAAGCCCTAAGCGCCAGAATCTCTGCTAAGCGCTTCATACACTTTATCTCATTTAATCTTCACAGCTGCACAGAAAAGCGAGTATCAGTGCTGCTTTACAGGCAAGGAAACTGAGGCTCGGTAAGGATGAGAAGGTCGCCTAAGGGCGCATAGCCAGCTAAGAAGCATGGCGCTGCCATTTGAATAGGCCCATGTTCCCAAGCAGAGTCCTGAGCTGCCTTTAGAAGGAGATTCTTGGTTGAGACTATGAGTGATTTGTTTTAATACGTTTTCAAAATGCTCCATAACCATCTAAAGAGCAAAAGAAGTTGTGACTTGTGGGGGGGGGGCAAAAGGATGAGGGGGAGGCAGTAAGAAGAAGGTTGGACACTCTGCAACATTACCATTATGTTCGACAGAAAACTGTGACACATGCACTGAAGCCAACAGCCTTAATCTGCCTTCTCTTTGGAATCTCGTGTTAAAAATTCAAACGACTAATTTTTCTCATCTAGGGTTTAGATGACAAACTTCCAAACTTGGGTAAACTGTCCCAGACACAAATTCTTCCCTATCATGCTTCCCCAGCACTAAGAGACTTCTGCACCCATAGTGAGGCACTGCAACCCTGGCCAGCCACCACAAGGCACCTGCACGCACCTTCTAGCCGTCCGAGACACAGAACTGCAGAACCAGAGCCCTCCTCTCATAGGAGAGGACCGGGGCCTCCCAGAGAATGAAGAGCGTGGCTACTCTCCCTCGGCTCGAAAGTGACCGAGCCGGTCTCCAACCTGCTTCCAACTCCAAGCGACACCTATCCTAAAGGCAGGTGTGCTGCTGCAGGGTCGGGGGGCAGCTGCATGGTTGCCACAGGACACCTCAGTCCTGGCAGAATTTCAGGAAGGCCAGGATTAAGGTTCCACCATAGCTCAAGGAGAAACTTGGCCCAGTCACTTCCCCCCAGTGAGCTCTTCTGAGTCTCCTCCACAAAAGGAAACCTGGCCCTCTGCCTTCTCTTCCTGGACCCCACCTCTCCACCAGATGCTGAGCTGCCCAGAAAGGGACACAGTTCCAGGGTGCCCATTAGCAGAGGCCCTGAGAACCCTGGGCAGGCATCCTCGCCCACCGGCAGCTGCCCTCCTCTCTGATAAGAAAGAAACTCGTGGGCGGGTTTTTAAGGCTCGAAATAAAGTTTAAATATTACGTGGAAATTACTAAACAAATCAAATCACTGTTAAGTGGATGTCACGGGCTTCCTCTAGACAATACGTTTAATGAAGATTATTGTCCTCTTGGTTATAGTTTTAGATTTGCATTTTATTATCAGAGAACCACTTATGCATTACTCCAGGATTTTCATTAGGTAAATAAATTTTTATGTGGATTTCATTATATTCCCTTGGCTGAAATCCTGATCACTTAGCAGCAAGAATGCTGCTCAACATCCTGTGTGTCAATCAGGATGTAACAGTTTCCTCCGGTTGTTGAAAAGAACTTTTTAAAAAATCTGGTGTTGATGGCAAAAGGAACAGGGACAGAGTCAGAACTCAGAGTAGATTTCATGTCTAGTTCTTTCCTGAAACATACGCATACTCTAACAAGATATTTTCTATTTAAAAACACATCTAAGTGTAGGTGAGACACACCTGTGTGTACATTTCATATACATGCGCCGCACATACTTTCCCTTCTGTTGTCCTCTGCCCTCACTCTGGCCCATCCTGGAAACACAAGTTGAAATAGACAAGCTTGGGAAGAAGCTGGGAGGAAGACAGTGGAGGGGTTATTCCTGGAAATGCTGCCATCAGCAAGGAAAAAAATCTTTTCTAAGAAGTCTAATATGAAGCAATTAAGCTAATTGGAATCTAGATTGTACAGGGTGCCTCCGGAAACCTGAGACCAGGGGACTCTCCATGCTGGAAAAATCACACCTCGCTATGAATGAGTGAGGGAGTGAATGAATGAAGCAGCCAGAAACAGCTCTTAACATCCAGACAGAATCCACCTGGCCCTACAAGACATGGGTGGTCCCAGGTGTTTCCCTTCAGAATGCCCAACAAGGTTCCAGAAGGATTTACTAATATTAAAAACTCCTGCTTGTTAAAAGGGAGCCACCACATGCCAGCAGTAGGCTCAGTGTGATATGTACGGTCACATCCCCTTCTCAGGTTGATCCAGCTTACAGGACCCAGAAGAGAACCTTCCAAGATGCCTACACAGCAGGGAGGTAAACCTCCCAAAATAGCCCAGGGAAACACCACAGCAGGAGCCACCCAACAAGCTGGTAAAGGGGAGGAAAATGAATCAGGCCAGATGGCCTTACAGCACTTGAAAACTTAGCTCCTGCCCAGAATCAGGATTCAAACATGAAGGTCGATGCATCCCCCATCCCTAATCATTTGATTTGAGGAAAGCCGGCAACCTCCTGTATGATAGTAACAGCACCAGCCTCCCGGGTCGTTGAGAGAACCGCGTGGGGACTGCCTGCATCTAGTGCCAGGAACGTGCAGTAAGGACTCAGCAAATGTTTACCAGCACACTGAATGTTGTCTACACAAAGCACCAGCCCGAAAACCGCTTGCTTTTCAACAGTTTTTTTCAGCTGTCGACAACTTGACAACTTACCAAACCACCTAGACTCCGATTTCAAGTTGTTTTAAGGGCACAACAAAACCTCCTTAGGTCTTCAATCCCCAAATTAGTCACCTGTGATACTCAAGTAGGGGTTGGACTAAGCATTTCTCTGCGATCTTTGAAAAGGCTTGTAAGAAAGAAAGCTAAAGAGAGACGATGAAACAAGGGTGCCGGAAGGAGAGCTCCCCCAGTGTCACAGCAGTCCCCTTCAGGGGAGCATGATTGGGGGGGGTCTTCCCCTTTACTGTTTTGTGTATTATTCTCATCTGCAATTGAGCAGGTACTACAACATCTTAAAGACCTTTTCATTCTTAACTACCAAGTAGCTCAGAAGCATCTTCTTGAATATACTAATATACTAAGCCGATTAAATCCCCCAGACCCCACCAGCTGGCTCCTCCTCCTCCTCCTCCCCACCCCCATCCTTCCTGGCCTTGCTGAACCCTTACCATGAACACACTGTATACGTTTTACTTCCTTATCTGCCTTACTGTCTCCCCACCTCCACCACCAACGGCCAGATTGTCAGCAACAGGAAAGTAGAGATTCTGCATATTTCTCACTCTTGCACCTCCAGGACAAAACAGGCCCTCCATAATAACCGACTGGATGAAGAAGAAAGGTTAACTTTAAATCATTCCTCCCCATTGATTAAAGCAACCCCAAGAATTTTTTTCTACCACTTTCCCACTCACCCTCATACACATCACTAGAAGAACTTGACAGAAACACACAGGAGCACAAGCCATGTCGCTGACTCCTTTCTGATTCAGACTTTTCACCAATTCAGAGTGGCCTCCTGCCTACAGAGCACCACAAGATGGCCCATCTCCAGGGTCCTGACCCCACATTCCAAGTTCTGGCGTTTTTCTCGGAGAGCATTTATCACTCCATCAAGCCACCCACTCTGCCAACCCCGAACACCGCCACTTACAGCAGGCCCCGGCATCACTGCTTAGCATCTTTCTTGTCCTCAAATATCTCCTGTTTATCTTGGGAACAGTCTACATGAATAGTCCGTTTGTTGGAAGAACATAATATTTTCCTTGGCTTTTAGGCAACAGTCTGGCAAATGAGCATTTCCCCATGTAACTTTCTGATGGCTTTATGCGAGCAGTTAATTAGAATTACACAGACATGTTTACAGAAGTTTAAATGAAGCATAGTTCGAGTTTGTGAAAATATATATAATTACTCACACCGACACTTCCCACTGAAAAAGAAAAGGCCACAAGAGCGAGAGCCCTAAAAGCAACAGTAGGGCTCTAGAAAGGCCTCCACCAGTTTAAATAGCTGCACTCGGGGGGCTTGGGGAGACGGAGCCCTGTTGGGAAGCCCAGACCCACCACCTAACACTTTGCTCATTAGGCTCTTACTGCAGCCAACTCACTCCCAAAAGAGCCTTGGGGTGGGCGCCATGCTCCAGGCGCAGCCTGCATGGATGCGTGTACATGCGCTACAGTCCCACCCACACGCATGCAGAAAGGCCATAATTTGTCCCACAACCAGCAATGAAGGAGAGGTCTGGAGGCCCAGGGAGGCTTTCTCTAACCCCAGGGAGAGACCTCAGCTTTCTGGACTGAACAGTTTTTGGCAGCCCAGGTCCCAAATTAGGGCTGGTTTTATGGCAGGCTGGCCTGTGGCCTTCAAGGCCTTTCCCACTCTGATTTCACTCACCTTGTGGCCTAACAGCCCGCACCACCTATGCCCTCATTCATGCCCCACTGTTGCCCAGCCCAGCATGGGCTTGCTGTTTCCTCCCCTGTCCCCCAGACAACGTGACAGCATGCACATCGTACAAGTGTATCTCCAGATCCACTTCACTTGGCCCCTACTGGGGGTCAATCTGACTGTTCCAGTCAAGGAATTCTTTTTTTTTTTTTTTTTTAAAAAGGACCATTCTTTCTACTATTTTATTTTATTTTTTGCAGTTTTTGGCCAGGGCTGGGTTTGAACCCACTACCTCCAGCATATGGGGCCAGTGCCCTACTCCTTTGAGCCACAGCGGCTGCCCCAGGAATTCCTTAAAGTTATTCAGATTACTTGTCTTTAAAATCAAGAGGCCAGCATAGTAGCTCACCCCTACTACCCCAGCACTTTGGGAGGCAGATCCAAGAGGATTGCTTGAGGCTGAGTTTAAGATCAGCCTGGTCAAACTAGCAAGACCCCATCTCTAAAAACCTTTTTTTTAATAACCCAGCTCGGTGGCATGCACCTGCAGTCCTAGCTACTCCCAGCTAGTCAGGGGACTGAGGTTAGAGGATCGCTTAAGCCCAGGAGTTTGGAGCTGCAGTGAGCTATGATTTCCATGCCATACTCCAGCCCAGATGACGGAGCAAGAACTTGTCTCAAGGAAAAATAAAACATTAAAATAGTTTTAAAAACAGCTGACTTCTCTACCTTTAAGTTGTCTAAAGTGACTCCCATACCAGCCTTACAATTTGACATTGGCAAGACTGAGAACTAAACTGCTTTCCTAGATGGGCTGGATACCCCATGATGGGCTGGCCCAGCTGTCTCATAGATGGACAGAGTCTCTAGCAGTACAAAAGAACCGTCCTGGGGGAAAGCAACCCAACCCTGTAAGGGTCAGATCCAGATATCCAGACCAGCCTGTGCTGCCCACTGGCTCAAGCGACTGTTGGGCCAACCAGCCAGACAGGGGTGACAATTCTCAGGCTGCCATCCTCAGCCCACCCTGCACGGACTGTCCACTCTGTCCCTGTCTCCAGACACAGATTTCCCCCTCAAGACTGGCCCTCGGAGAAGACAGACCAGCAATCCAGACACTGCTGGGAGAAGCTGGGTCCAGGGGCTCATGGAGACTTTTTGTCTCTACTCTTCCTCAGAGAGCAAAGAACAAAAGGAATTGGGAGCTCTAGGGGAGAGAGAAACAGAAGCAGAGGAGGTAGAAAAGAAGAAACAAGGAATTGAAGAAAAATCTGGTGGCCAGAGTAGGCCCCTCATTCAGCAAATGTTAACCAAGTGCCGACCACACGCCAGACACATTCCGAGTCCCTTCTCCTCCTTGCTCGCCCTTTCTGCTGAGCCCTACGGACAAGTCAAATCCAGTCCCTGCCCAGAGAGAGCTGAGAGTCCAGTGAAGAATGAAGTGGAAACAAGTAAACACATCAGTAACTTCCTATCAAGAATAACTGACAGGACATTAAAAAGAGAGAGAGAGAGAAACAACAGCACTTTGGAAGAAAAGGAGTCAGGAAAGGCCTCGCAGAGGTGTCAGTGAATGAATCCACGTCCAGGAGGATGAGAGAAGGGCGGGGCAGGCTAGGAGAGAGGAAGACGGCGGTGTGCACAGGAAGGAGCAGTGCAGTCTCAGAACATGAGGGGAGGGAAGGCGGGGCAAAGATGATGCGCAGGGGGGATGCAAAAGGTGATCCAGAACCTCACATGGAGAGACACAGCACTCCTCCAGCATCCCCTAAACAGTACCAAGTGCTCCCCAGAAGCCTTACTTTTTTTGGAGATAGAGTCTTACTTTGTTGTCCTTAGTAGAGTGCCATGGCTTCCTAGCTCACAGCAACCTCAAACTCTTGAGGCACCCACCACGACGTCTGACTTTTCTTTTTTTTTTTGAGACAAGGTCTTGCTCTGACTCAGGCTGGTCTCGAACCTATGAGCTCAGGCAATCCATCCACCTCAGCCTCCCAGAGTATCTCCTTTCTTAATGACTTGACTCAAATTTTGTTTGAGTATCGCGAGAACTGCCAACTCCAAAGGAAGCTAGCTCTCCAGAACCCCAAGAGTAATGCCCCACACCCTGGCCTAGAGTGGTATAGGATATTCAGGGGGTACATCTCACAAATGAAACATAAGGGAGGGACTACAGGGCCATGTAGGAAAGGCATCCTCCTCTAAAGACAGGTCTATGTCAGGGAGCTTCTCTCTCTCCTTACCTCTTTGGTCTTTGGTCTTTATATGGGAGTAATGTGTGAGGTCTGGCACCACAGCAGCCATTTTTCACCATGAGGAGACAAATTTGAGGACAAGAGCGAATGTGTTGGCTATACTTGCAGCCATTCCCTGCAGATTTCTCTTTCTTCTTTTTTTTTTTTTTTTTTTTTAAATTTACCTCATTCTTAAGGGTGGGGGATTCTATTTTTTATGGTGTTCTTGGTTTGGTTTTATTTATTTATTTTTTGAATTAAAGACAAATAAAAATACTTTTATTTTTTTTTTGATTGTTACATTATCAAGTGTTTATTTTTTTTTATTATAGATAAAAATATGCACCATAGACGTGGCCCAACCCATCACCCTCCCTCCACCCAAACCTCTTTCTATGAGCTATCACATCCCCTTATGCTTGAGCTGTTCTGTATCTGGATGGCACGTCTTGCAGCCCAAAACATCTCGACTGATATAATTCCTTTTCAGCCAGCCACTTCCACAGAAACTGGATCCCCAGCCTGGCTGCTTGCTCTTCCTCTCTCCAGAAGACACTTTAGGTTTTTTCTGCACCACTCCCTCTCAAGGGGAGCCCCAACTGTCAGAGATGCAACCCTCTCCCCAGGATCTTCTGGCCAGAACAGTCAAATGGTCAAAATGCAGACCATAAGGAATGAGAAGGAAGGAGAAGAGAAGAGTTATCCTTAATGACACCATCCTGTAATAAAGGACTAAGATAACTCAGAATGCTGGAGTCCATGTTCCTGCTTGAATAAGTAAAGGTGAGAGGTCACAGTGAAATCTTTCCTTGCTTGTTTTATCTTTAAAATCTTTCATTTTATCATTGCCCTCAAGAACCCCCAGGAATTGGTTCATTTCCCCCAACGTTATGGTTGGAAAAACTGGAAGCATATAGAGTCAGGAGTAGTAGGGCAGACTTCAGAGCCAGGAAACCTGGGCTCAAATTTCAGCACCTCTATCCTTTACCAGGCATCTGACTTTGGGCCCCAGAGCCTCAGTTTCCTAGCCTATAAAATAGGGATAATGTAACTGCCATCTAGAGCTATTGTGAGGACAACATGAGACAACTATACAAAGAGTGCAGAGCCCTGAGTGTGATTTCTAACCACGGCCATCCACAATGAGGGCCTGGAGGAACACTGGGATCTGCAGAAGCCAGCTGCCCTGTGGGATACCTGTGACACCCAGGCTATGAGACAGAGCTCTGCATAGTGAAGACACTGTCAGTATTAGTTTTACCTGCTTGCTTTGATGCCTCTGACTTTTCCTCCTGTAAAGCAGGAAGGTTTCATAAAAGCAAGTATCTGAGGGGCCTGGCTGCCAAGGCCAGTCATCTGGGGGTGTGGGGTAGGCATCATTCCTTAGCTAGGACTCCAACTCCATCCAGACCCTTTGTCAAACCACTCCTTTAACGGGCAGGTATTATTTTGGGCCCACCAAACATAAGTAGATTCCAAATTCAGGCCAAGCCTGCTGACTAAGCTGAGAGATGCCACCTAGTCTGAAAAACAAGACTCTGGGATCATGAAATGCCTGTCTCCTGGGGGCAATGGGCTCTAGAGGCAGCCACTAAAGAAAAGGCCCAGAATGTTCTGAGCAAAGGCAAGCTCCCGGGAATAGGGACATGACCTCTCAAAATGACTCCCTGTCCAGATCTCCATCCTTGGCCAATAGGGACATCTGGAGGGCTTGAACCCACCGGCACTGGGCTGAGCCAGCAGGCCCAGTAAAAGCTCCTTCAGCAGGCAGGGCTGGAGCTGGGTAGGAGGAAGAAGGGTGCAGCCACAGGTCTCAGTAATCCACAGAGCTTCAAGGCTACAGGACACAGCAGAACAGACAGGACCAAAGCCAGCAGGACCCCAAATCCCTCATGGACCAGACAGAGAAGTAAATGGGTAACTTAAGCCAGGAATTGAGGGACTGTGACGGATGGGAGCACATGCCCACCAGGAAATAACAGCCACCACCAACCCCCAGCATTGTTTTTAGGTCCATGAACCTCACTGTCCCAGATCTGCCCACTGGGCATGAGAGAGAAGCAAGAAATCTGAATTTTTTTTGTGACATCTCCAGATTTCTCAATGTTGATTTCTTTCTTTTAAACACAGTGAAAAGCCAATCAAAACATATGTGAGCAACACTCAGCCTTGGGCCTCCAGTTTGCAGCCTTCATCTGAAAGGTTGGAAGAGTGTATGGTCAGGTGGAAAGACTTCACCTCCCCCACTTGTCCCACAGTTCCATGCAGGACCCCGCTAGGAACTGAGGTTCACACACCCCAGCCAAGGCTCATCTGCCTACACAAACTCCACCCATCAGGCAATACCCACACCCACAGCCACAGCCCAGGACGAAAGCCAGGGAAGATCCGCAGAGAAAATCCTCCCCACTTGGCTCTTCCGGGAGCCTAAATTTCCTCCCCAAACAGGATGGATTTACGTGCAGGAGGAAAAGCCTGCGCATGCGCCCGGCTCCAGACCCCAGTATTTATACAGTTTCATAAACTGCCAGCGATTATTTTGTTTCATAAGAACAATCACTATGCAAATGAAACCTCCAGCTAATACAAACAGGGCTGTTAAATTCACTTGCCAATGTTTATGAAAAGAAACTCAGCCTGGCCCTGACCAAGCACGCTAAGAAAATGTTTAATCACAAGACACATTTGAGTGAGGAAATTAGTCAAATAAGAAAAGATGTCCTGACTTGGCTCCCAGAGCCCCCTCCCACCCTCATCCCTCCTTTATTCAGCAAGACAATGATGGTGAAATGAAAAGGTTCCCAGAGGAGGGACAGATGTCAAGGCCCAAGGAGGAGAAGACATGCACAGATTAGGGAAGCCAGGTTCCCAAATTTCAACAGCCCCTCAGGGCCCTCCCACCCTGTATTTTACATTTATTTGGGGGCAGGTTTATGGGAATGGGGATGTACAGGACTGGGTGGGCAGGTAGGTGGGCATGGGAAGCATATGTTAATTCGAGGCTGTTCCTGCCATTGGCAGTTCTGGAAGCAGGTGCAGGGTGCCAGGACTCATCCTCTGCAGGGAGGGTGCTACCAAGGGGCCGGACTGGGGTCAGGCCCCTGGACCACAGGACGAAGACTCAGGACAGAACGTGTTACCAGCTGGAGCAGGTTGGGCCCTAGACTTCCCATAGCCTGTCACAGGGCAGGAGACAGGCTTGGGGACACAGCCAATACCCAAGGACAGAATGAAAGATCTCCAGAGGAGGAGGAGGATCGTAAGTCCTCAGAAGGCCATGCAGTAGTCCCTGAAGGGTTAACAGCCCCAGAGTCAGGATCAATGCAAGAACATTGGAGCAAAGGAAAATCATCTCATCACCTCCTTGGGCTCAAGCCCCCATGCCATCATGTACAGCCTGTGTGACCTCAAGCAAGTTACTTCCCCATTCTGTGCCTTAGTTACCTTGTCATTAAAATGTGGTTTAAGAAAGCATGTCCACAGCTCTGTGACAATACAATGAGATCATAAATGTAAAAGGGTTAGCAGAGCCCTCAGAACACAGCAGTACTAATAAAGGTTAGCTAGCTGGTCCAAACCCCTCACTGCACAGATGAGTCCCAAAGAGGGTTGGTAGAGCTCCCCAGGGCACACAGATGAACAACCAACAAAGGACTGGACCCCAGCTCCAGCCTGGCTGGCAGAGCTTTGGGAGAAGTATAGGTGGGGGCCCGGGCCTGGCCCTGCCCTGCAGCCCCTCTGGGAAGCACACTCTTCTAGGAGGCGGTGGTAGGAGGGCCCTCTGGAGCCAATGCTCCCTGGGCTGGGGGAAACCGGAGCCTGGTCCTGGCAGGGCCTCCCAGGGGCCCGGGCAGGGGCAGCTGTCCAGAACTGTCTGTCCATGGAGGGGGCAGGGAGGCTGCCACTCTGAGCACGCTGTGTGCCAATCCCTGGGGCCAGCCCGGCTCAGCCTGCTGGCTCCATCCAGAGCCCGCCCCGAGGGATGCTGGGGGAGGCAGCCAGGATCAGAGCTGCCGGCTGTGCACTCCCCTCCCCCAGCAACAGGGGACTAAAGTGGGTCAAGGAGGAAGGAGGGGGCCCAGGAGGGTTGGGGGAGGGGCCAAGGAGCTTGAGAAGGCACCCAGGGGGAGGGGACCAGGGGAAGATGCCTGGAAAAGCAAAACCATGTGTGCAGTGGGCCTTGGGGAGCTGCTGAGGACTTGGGGGCTAGTTTCAAAATCACCTCCGAATTAAGTCCAGGGGTCCTTAGCCTTGACTTCTGCCCCAAAAGTTCGGTCCTTTCCCTTCTCCATTTCCCAGGGCCTGGGGTTCCCTTTCCCTCATTGCCTAGGCCTCTTCCAAAGCCCAAACACCCCACTGGCCCCCAGCCAAGGGGTCTGTGAGGAACAAGCTCAGTCAGCTCCAGCCCCAGCTGAGACCTGGAGGTGGGCCCAGCTGGGGCGCAGATGTCCAGCCAGGAGGGGTCTGGGGAGGGTGGAGAGAAATCTAGCAGACCCTATCCTGGGCCCAGACTCTGTAGGACTGCAGCAATGCAGGGCCACTGCAGCATGTCAAGGCCCAGTCACCAGGGAAAAGGGTTAGAGTGGGCCCCACTTCCCCCCAGAGGCATCCTTGGGGAGTCTGGTACAAAATGAAAAGGAGGGAGGCAGGAAATGCCAAACAGGGCTGTTCCCCAGCCAGGAGGGGAAGCCAAGCCCCAGGCCCCTCAGACATGGGACTAAGGGGCCACAGTCTGACCCAGGGAGACACAGGCTGGTGGTCAGCCTCCACCCTTGGCTGGCCCTGGCCCAATTATCAGCTTCTTCCCTGCTCCCCCAACCGGCATGGCCCAAAAAAAAAAAAAAAAGGAAACAATCCAGGCAACTTGATATGGTCCAGAAACCTCCAGGGTCCCTGGGTTCCAGGAAGCCAGCAAAGGCAGGGGGGTGGGGGGTATGAAGGGCAGAGAATGCAGAGGGTCCAGTGCCCAGGGAATGAGATTTCAGGAGGGAGGGTAAGAGGAGCTGCAGCCGACCAATTGCCAGCTGCAGGGCAGCCTGGAGAACCCAGCCCAGGCCAAGGCACACACACCCACAGGTTCCAACTCAACCCCCAGGGGAAAATGTCACAGGGGAAGAAGATGCAGTCTTGCAAGCCAAGTCCTGGGCCCTGCCTTGAGTCCCTGGACAAGGCCATTCACCCCTAACAACCACATTCAAGATTCCTGACTAAGCCAGCTGGATTCATAGGGCTGTGGGGATGAGGGTGGGGGTGGGGTCAGGGAGGAACAGAGTAAAAGGATGGACTCTCACCTAAATCCCTAAGTGCTAAAAGCACCTCCCACCTTCCACCTAGGAGAAAAGAGGGGCTGGCCTGGCTGGGCTGGACCTCGGGCCTTACTAAGTCATGCAGGTTCCAAAAACCAGGAAGCAGGTACAGCCCTACCCACCACTCACCCCTGAAGTCCCACACCCAACCTGTCCACACTGCTTCTCCCCTAAGTGAGCCTCTGGAGCAGGCCTGGGCAAGGGCGTTGGGGGTGGGATTTGGCCACCAGCTGGGTCCTCAATAGGAACAGATGTCATCAGCCTCAGAGTTCTAACTGCTTACAGTGTGCCTCCTGGTCCACCAGGAGCTCCTAGGGGGAGGGATCCAGGATGGCTCTGGCTCACCACATATGTAGAAAATGGCCCCAAAGTGACTCAGGCAGCCACTGCAGCACCCGGCAACCTGGCTGTGAAGTGTGTTCCTGGACCTCATGGTGACCTTCAGGGTTGCCTCACCTGCAGGATGGTGAACATCATGGTACCAGACTCATCAAGCTGCAGGGAACGCATGAGAAGACACGGACAAAGCAGTGAGCACACCACTGCCACGCGATGACCTCAATAAGCACTATGGGTAAGTGTCCTCATCCCCTCCTGCCACCCTTCCAGCCTGGGCTGAATCTCTCTCCACAGAGAAGAGCAGGCCCGGAACTCTCCTAATAAGAATCAGGCAGGGCAGGATGCACAGAAAGGTCTGGGGACAGGTCCAACCTTATCCAGCCATCCAAGGAGGGAAATGAGCCGAGACCCTGAGAACCCAGGACAGGCCTCTACATTCTGGAAGAGCCTGAAGCAATGGGTATTTTGAGCCAACGGAGACAAAAAAATCAGAGTAAAGCCCATGCAGACACCCAGTTCAAACTCAACTGTGAACACAGAGACACAAGACAGTGGCTGTTTTCTCACTCTCCTGGCGGCATGTCTGGCGACGGGCAGCTCAGTCTGAAAAGCCAGGCTCAAGGACATAGTTGACAGTGACAGAGCGTCAGCATCTCTCCTTCACTTCCAACCCTACCAATGTGCAGAGGAGCCCGAAGTCCTCCTCACCAGAGCCCAGGGCCTCCATTCATGGGATATACAGACCCAACTGCTCCCTAGACACAGGCTCTGCTACACATGGCTGGGTGAGCCCGGGCAAAGCTGCTGGCTTTGGTAAATGAGGAGGGACACCAACCCTGCACCTACTCCAGGGTACTTGGAGGTGCCAGTGAGAACTTCTAGAACCACATATTATGGAGGTTGTACAAACCTTAGAGGTTGTTTAAGCTCAGGCCCGGTGGTCTCCCTTGGGGAATCCCCAGAAAGGACCACACTCCTGTGTGGTGTGCACCCACCAGTAGGTCACCACAATGTCACCCACACCTGGCCATCTCTTCTACTATCTTACCTTGCCTCTTGCTTCACCCTTGCTCTAGCCATTCCAGGAGAGCCCACTGGTCCCTGACCTTCCAGACAGTCATGCTCTAAACTCCCCCAGATTATGTCCCATCAAGTCCCCCTCCACCCCTGGGCAGGGGGAGGCAGCCATGGGGAATGAGTTCAGAGCCAGAGGGGACTATCCACCTTCCTCTGCAATTTCCTCTCATCATCCTGGACCAGCTGTCACATCACCTTCTCTGCAATGCCCTCCCGGGAGGACACTGTCTCAGATAAGCCAGAGCAGGTTCTCAATGAAAAATTACATGTTGGTGGAACTGTTTTCCTTTCTGTCTGTCTCACTACCCAACCTCTAACCAAGCTGTAAGCTCCCTGAAAGCAAGGACTCAGCAGCAGCCCCAAAATATCCACCCAGCAAATGAATGAAATGGGGACGTGTCCATTCAGAGAATGGACTAGTAAGTGAATTTTAAGCGGCAACCCCAGAAGCATGCCACCAATGTGTTTGTAAATCTTCTAATTCCTTGAACGTGTCTGGATGCACTCAAAACTGCAAGCCTGGACACCATGATGGGGCGGGAGTGCCTACCTCCAAATCCTGTCTTGTCGTAACTATAGGATATTGGGCAATTTTACCTCCCTATGCCTCAGTTTCCTCCTCTGTAAAATGGGGATGATCACCATGGTACCTACCTCCTTAGAGCTGCTGGGAAGTGTGAATGAATTAATGAGAGAGAAGTGCTCAAAACAGTCCTTGGCACTTTAGGAAGCAAACAATCAATGACATTTCTTTACATGCAGTGCGCATGGAGGGCCCTGCTGCTGTCCACGGCTTCCCCCCAGCCCCGCCCGGAGGTTGACGAGTGCTTGAGGGCCCGGGGCTTCCCCCAAGGCGCACATCTGGCCAGAGCACCGGCAGCCCACCCAGGCCCAGCACCCAGCTGCGGCTAGACGCCGCCCCCTGCCCCCCGACCTACCCTCCCCCGACGCTGGGCCTCCAGAGTCCTGGGGGCGCCAGCCTCCAAGGAGCCGGCGGGTGGGCGGGAGGACGGGGGCAGCTCGCGGAGCCGAACAAGCCGGGCCCCACCCGGGCAGCGCCAGCGAGCGGCGCAGCCTGTGCCTTCCCAGCCGGCCCCCCGCCGCGGCCGCTTTGTGCCCAAACCTGGCCCTGAGTTATTGCACCGCAGCCATGGAGCCCTCCCGCGCGGGGGGCGGCCCGACGCGTTCCCAGGACGGCGCCTCAAAGGGTCCCGGGCCGCCCCCGCGGGGCGGCCAGACAAGGGCCCGGGAGGGGCTGCGTTCCCAAGCGCCGATGGCTAGCCCAGGTCGCTGGGCGGGAAGAGCCCCGAGGCCCCCTCCCCTGCTTTTCCGTCCCTTTCCCATCCACATCCTGCGCCTCCTAACCAACTCCCCCCACTGTTTCCTCCTTTCCGACATTTGACCCCCCGCCCCTCCCCTACCATTTTTCTCTCCTCTCCCCACATCTCCCAGGACCCAAATCCTACAGGGAAGCTGCAGCAGGAGGGCCTTCAGGTGCCTTCTGCCACGGGACCCAAGTCCCACCTCCCGTCCTGGAAATCTCTGTCGTCCCCACACCGAAACGCTTCCCTCCACCCCACCAGCCTTGGGTCGCAGCCCTGGCTTGGAAAAGGGCTGGATTCTGAGCTGGGCCTCTGAGGAAACAGGCTGTGGGAGCCTCCTGGCCTCATTTCCCCATCTGTCAGGTGGGGGGGTGGGAATGTGGGTCCAGTGCCAGGCTCTGGGAACATGGCAGAGACAGACTCTGGCTCTGCTGGGCAGTGCTCCGGCCTGCAGGCCTAAGGAGGGCCCATCCCTGAGTCCTGGTGATGACTGTACAGGGTTACATTGAGATAGGCCAGTATAGTTGAGGGGGTGACGGGCCACTGAAGTTTCCAGGGCAAGATTAGGACCCAGAAGCTGCCCTTACCCAAGAACAAAGCCACTGGTGGGTCCTCCCAGGGCAAGGAAGCAGAGGATCAAAGAAGGACCCCCACCTCCCACAATCTCCTAGCCCCTCCAAAGCTTCAACTTCAATCACCTGCTTCCTCTCACAACCCCCATCACCACCTGGGCTCAAGTGTCCCTCCAGCAAGCCTTATCTGATAGCTTTCCCCCACTGCTCCCAGCCTATCCCACAATCTGCTTTGCTTGGCAGAAATGCTGTTACTGACTCATGTACTTGTGAGTGGCCCCTCACTCCCACTGGAATAAACTTGTATCTATTCACCATAGTGGCCTCAGCACCTTGAAAAGTGTCTGGCACATTGTAGTTGCCCAGTGAACACATGTGAGAGGAATGAATGGACACACGGACAGCAAGTAATGATGGACTCTGAAAGTCCTGAAACCCAAACCATGCCCCAGATAAGAGTATTCCATGACAAGTGATCAAATAAGTTTGGAAATCACAAATTATTAACATCTCTCAGAGTCCTACATTAACATTTTAAAGGCTCTGAGAAGCCCTGAAGGCTTTAGAAACTTTCAAATCTGTTTAATCCAGATTAAATGCATTTGGCCACAGGAAAAAAAAAAAAAAAATTCTTTTTTGGTGGAGCATCAACAAAATCCTGGAATACATTTCGGGAAGCATCAATATAAACTCATTTCTCACCCTCACGACCACAACTTCAAAAACAATCAACTGAATGTTACAAGAAAGAACTTGCTTCTTTCTTTTTACAGAGTCAGAGCTAACACCCATATGGCTCAGTACATGAGTGAATGTATATAATACAAATTTATGGACAAAGTCTGACACCCATGTGTATTTTCTCTGCCACTGGACTGAGAGTCTGGGGCAGGCAAACAATAACAAGAGTCTCTTCTTCCCTGAGGCTGGCACCCATGGCCACTGACACACTCACACACACGTACATGCACAAACTCTTATACATATGTACACAGAGATACACAGTCAAGCAAGCATGCACACAGTAGTACAAACACACAGACTCACAGGCATGCATGTTCACACACACCCACAGGCGCCCATACAGACTCATGTGCACAGGCCCATGCACATGTCTAGACACAGGCATGCACATATGCCACTCTGGGGCATATGCCCTGCTACATTGCCCCCTTCCCTGTGCCTGGCCAGGGAGCCCTTGGGAAGGACAGCTGGGGGGACGTGAGGGAGGCAAATGACTCCTGTACAACCTGGTGTCTCTAAGAGAGGTAGGATCACCCCAACAGGTGACAGAGTAAAGCCTAATCAATATGGTCATTTTGGTTATACAAAGTTCTTCCTCCCTGGAAACTGCTTCATCACCCCTTTCCTAGGAGTGGAGCTCCATTACACTGAAAAAGAAACTGAGGCTCCCCAGTAACATGGCCAGGATGTGGGGAAGCAGGGGTGGAGCCCAGATCTGTCTGCTCAGAAGCCTTCCCACACTGCAGAAGCCTGGAGTTCCAGGTTGTTCCCAGGGCAGACCCTGGCCTGGGTCAGTGGCAACAGCAAGATATAGCCCTTGTTGTTGGAGGCACAATTCTGCAACAAGGTCACTGTATAAACAGGGAGCCCAGCTGAGGATTTTCTAAGCTCCATTACTGCCCAGGAAAAACAAAGTGTGAGGCCTCCACCTAAATAGTCAAAAACAAGTGTCAAGATTAAATGAAAGATTGCCTATAAAGAGTGTAGTCAGGTGCCTGTATACAAGTGCTCACTAGATGTTAACTGTCCTTGGTGCTGTGATGGCATCCTGCAGAGCCCAAATAAAATGCTATCCCCTCTTCTAGGCTTTGCCTGATTCCCCCTTTCAAAGGGAATCCCCTCAACCTCCTCCACCCCTTCCCCAGCCCTAAACCTGCATCTCTAGCTTGGGCAGCCCTGTCTGGTCCAGCAGTCTTAGCTCTCTCCAGACCGTGGGCTCCCTGGGGGCTTGCCACCACTTACTTTCTCTGCATCCTCCTTGGAGGCCAGGCAAAGACTCACCTGGGTGAGATGCTCAGGATTTGGATGGAAGGACAGCTGAACAGAGGGAGAGTGGGAACTTGCCTAAGGAACTCACTGAGGGAGAGAAACGCCCCCCCCCCCCAGCTCGACATCCAGTGCAGTGCCCCTTCTAGAAGAAGAAAGAAAAAAGGTCTAGAAACATAAGATTGGTCAGCTTCACTAATAGTTAAAGAAGTGCAAATTAAAACAATGTACAAAACCTTGCCTGCCAGGTGGGCCAAAAGAAAAAGGGGTGGGGGTGAGAGAAAAAGAAAGAAACAAAGAAAAAAGAAGACATTGTATTCCACAAGGATTAGGAGAAACATGCCTTTATAACTATTATTAAAAGGTAAACTAGTATAACCTTCGTGGAGGGCAATTTGGAGATTATCTATCAAATTTTTCAAACAAATACCCTCTGACCCAACAATTTCACTTCCAGGAATCTAGCCTGGAAAACACTCAAATGAGGAAACAGAGGTTTATAAATGAGGATACTTACAGCATCATAGTCTATAACAGCAAATAACTGGAAGCAACTGGATACCAATAGAGGATTGTAAAGAAATTCCGATACACTCATTCTGTAGGACTCCTCACGGTTCTTAACACAGAACAGATCTATGACACTCATACAATGCCATTACCCAGACAAAGGGCTCTTAATCCTGCTGCACATTGACACTACTCAGGACACTTAAAAAAAAAACAAAAAAAAAAACACTGACCAAAGGCCCCATTCTCAAAGATTCTGGACTATTTGATCTGTGGTGGGGCACAGATAATGTTATTTCTTTAAATGTCTGAAATGATACTAACATGCAATCAAGATTAGAAATTTAAGAGATGTAATCCTACTAGCTCCAACCCATTTCACAGACAGGGAAAGTGAGCCCCAGAAGGGAACTGTCTTGCCCAAGGTCCCAGAGCCTATTTTCTCCAACCCACTCCCTTTCCCTTCGAGAGAAATAAAGCAATCTTGATTCTGATCTTCCGGGAGAATGGGGTCTGTCTTTACTATTCTGAGTGACTGGCAGGTTCCTTGCCAAAACATCTCATTCCCCCCCCCCCACTCCCCCTTCCCCCGCCTCCTTCTCCAGACCCCACCTCTCGCTCCCAGTGCTTCCTAGGCCCTCAAAGATGAAGAGGACCCCAAAGGTCGCTTAATGGCAACTGACCTGCAGATCCCTGGCCAGCTCTGAGCTGGTCAAATATGTCCAGTCTGATCCCCTGAGTCTATGTGCCAGGATGGGAGTGGAGGGCAGAATGGGAGTATATGAAGTTAAACATTGTTTTATGTAAAATTTTGCTTAAAATAAAATTGCTTAAAAACAATTTTGCATATTGCTTTCATCATTTTAAAAGTAACGTTCAACAAGCCCAGCACACTCTATATCACAAAGCCCTCAATACATAGTAGCTGCAATCTCACAGCACAAAGTACCCCCAGGATGAAGGGAGAATGGGCGTGATCCCTTCCCAACCCTACAGGCCATGATGGCTGGGAGCAGTGCCCAGGGTCTGAGGCAGCTCCCACTCCCTCAGTAACAGAGACTGGGTGGTGGGGTACACAGAGAGGCTGTCAAAGACTGACCCCAGCAATGCACCCAAGTCCTGCTCCAGACATACAGCAGCATGTGTTCCCTGCCGGTCTACCTCCTCATTCATTGACTCATTCCCTTATGGATTCACGTGCTCATTATTCCGCCCTTTATTCACTGTCCACTCATTCCTGTTCACCCCTTCATATTTATTCCTTTGACAATTTACATATTTACTCATTCATTTAAGCAATCCTTTTATAAGGCAGAGTGTGGAGGCTCACACTGGGAGCCAAGGCTAGCAGACTGCTTGAAGCCTGGAGTTTAAGACTAGCTGACCAAGAGTCAGACCACATCTCTACCAAATAATAGACCCATTAGCCAGGTGTGATGGCAGCTGCCCATAGTCACAGCTACTTAGGAGGCTGAGACAGGAAGATCACTTGAACCAAACTCACTGGAGGTTGCAGTGAGCTACAATGATGCCCCAGCTCTCTAGTCCCAGTGACAGAGAAGAACCTGTCTCAAAAAAAAAAAAAAAAAAAAAAAAAAAAATCCTTTTTTAAAACACAACAACCCAGAAGCCCAGGCTGAGACCATTTATGAATGAACACAGGTTCATAGAAGCCCACGCCAGGCTGAGCACACCCTATCCAGGGGTCCTCAAACTATGGCCCATGGGCCACATGAGGCGGTGTGATTGTATTTGTTCCTGTTTTGTTTTTTTACTTCAAAATAAGATATGTGCAGTGTGAATAGGAATTTATTCATAGTTTTTTTTTTAAACTATAGTCCGCCCCTCCAACGGTCTGAGGGACAGTGAAATGGCCCCCTGTTTAAAAAGTTTGAAGACCCCTGTGTATACCCTGAGATCTTTCCCATGAGTAAGGCAGAACCAGCTCCACCAACTCGCCATAGCACTGCTCAAGGGACTGAGGATTTGCGTTACTCTCTATGGCCCCAGGAAGTGGAACCAGGACCAACAAATGGAGGCAGACTGCAGCTTAACATGTGAAATTCAAGCTAAAAATGCACATGTGTGCTTAGAGATGGAGCAAGCTCCCCTGAATAAATCTAGGCTAGACACACCCAAGGAAGTCTAAACGAAGTGACTTTGAAGGTAACCTTTTCAACCTGTAGTTTTCAGGATTCTGAGAGGTTCAAAGACAAAAACAGTAAAGGCTTGAATCTGCCCAACATGTGTGCCATGCCTCCAGCCAGCTGCACTCTCCCCGAGGGGCACAAGACACCCGCAGAGGTTGTCCTGGGCACTGAAAACACAGGCACTGCTTACCACTCCCCAGAGAACCCAATACTCCTCTGAAACCTCCACCTCAGGGGATGGGAACCTGCCCCCTCTTTCCATCTTCCCTCCTCCCTCACCCTCTCCCTGGAGACTCTCTGGAGCTGGTGATTGTCTCTCTTCTCCCTAAGTTCAAAAAACTGCAGCCCCATGGGGGATAGGGACAAAGCCACCTCTTTTGTTCAGAAACCAGAAATTGACTACGTTCTGGTGGTGCTCCAAGGTCTGGCAGCCCCCAGGGCCAAGAGGTTTACACCTGCCCAGTCTCCCAGCCTGAATGTGGCAGCCACCACTGCCCTGTCTGCCGTATCCAGCCTACCCTGCTCCCTAACCAAGCCCACATGGCCACCACGCTGCCTTCAGGCAGGTAAAAATCAGTGCAACAGGAGTTAGGTGAACAGTATGTTTTATTTAATTAGGATCAACAGAAGAGATAAACCTCACAGCAGTATCGGGAATGACAACGCTGCAAAAAATAATTCATGCTCAGGTAATGAAAGGGCAAATTTCAATTACAGAGAAAACAGGAGAGAAAAAGTTTCATAGCACCTCCAAGGAGAAGAACAGTGTAAGAGTCTGCAAAGCTAGTACCGCAGACCCGCAGTGGTCAGTGCTCTAGAACTAAAAATCAAGGCAACTAAGTGGCCGTTCCAAAACAGCTGTTCCTCTGCTTCCCTTGTCACAGATAAACCAGCCTAAGTGTGCAGGACTGGATGAGCCAAAGATACATGAATCCCAGACAGCAGGTGTGGGGACCACAAGGGATCTGGTTTGCCAGGGCCACTGAGCAAACTCACACCTAGCCAGGCTCAGTTTCCAAAAGAACGGTGTCCCCTAAGGACAGTGAAAAAATGTTCTCCTGAGAATGTTTACCAGATCACTCAACAACTCCTAAGCATCCCTCTGCCCTGGTCTCCAGCCCCACCAGCCCTGACCAGCCTTATTCTCCCATGCCCTGCCCTAGCCTTGATCTACCTCTCCCACTAGAGCAAGGGAAGAGTCACTTTATCTTCCAAGCCTCAAGCCTACCCAGAAAATGGAAGCCTGACCTGGATGGCCACCTCCGAGCGTAGTGGACTCCACCATTCAACCCACCCCAATGTGGTGCTAACTAAAAATGAGAAGTTCATGGTGGTAACAGTTGCATGTATTTAATGCCACTTAAAAATGATGGTAAATTTTATGTTGTGTATATTTTACCTAAATTTTTTTCAGCAGGGGGAAGGGGGAAATGAGGAGTTCTAAGTCGCTCCTCAAACATGCCAGGTGAGCATCTCCAGGATCTAGACCCTGGAACCTGCGACTGTAACCAGCCTTACTGAACATGATGGTGATGAACAGAAAGCCACCCTCTCCCCAAACCAAGGCTTCCCAGAATAATGCCTTGAATTATCTCAATACTTGCTGTGCAAATGAATAAGCAAAACAATGAGTTATTTCTCCTAGCCTCACAGCCCAAACCAATTTTATTTATGTGTTCTCCCTCCAAAATGAACCCTCAAGGAACGTGAGCACACCCCTGCCCCTCTCTCTTACCCCCCTGCACCTTAGGTAACATCAGCCCCAGCACCCCCATTATCTAGGAGAGGGAAATTGCTGTTAAATTAGTGAGCACATCCACAGAGCCCCATTTTATATCCCAATTCAGAAGATGACATGAACATCTGCTTTCACTTCAAGACATTAATTTTCAATTATTGGAGAAAAACAAAATTAGTCCTGACAAATTACTGGTGAATACAAGCTCTTGTCTGGTGGTTCGTAATAATAACTTCGGGGGCCCACAATTAGTGTCCTCGGACGGAGTTTCCTGACGGATCCCTGTCATCTAAAGCCAGTGATAGCAGTACATCTCCTAGCACTGCGGTCTGGCCCCCAGCAAGCTCCAGCAAGTGGCTGCTCTAAGGTAACTGCCTGTCAGTGACCAGGTTTAGAGATCTAAGGAATTTAGGTGTTTTTCTTTCTGGAGAAGACCAGGATGCAGAGAGGAAGGGTGGGGCGGGAGACATACAGAAAAACATCCACTTTCAGCTGTGGGTATTTCAAAGCTTTCCTCCCTTTCAGTGGCAAGATTTTACACTCTTAGCCGGGACTGCAAATCCCGTCCAAGTGTGCCCAAGAAACCACACCATACGTATACGATATGGCCTTATAATTTGAGTTTGCCATCCACCATGGGAGAAAGACAGATGACATGATTCTCTTGAGATCCTGTCATCCAGGATTCCAAAGCCAAAATTCAATAGCCCCAGCCTCTGGGATGTAAATGCTTACACATCTTTCGTAGCAAAAACAAAACTGTTTTCATGGTTCCCCTCAACCCAAGAACCTGGTTCAGCCCTGTGTCAGTTGCAGACTCCAGGAAAGAAAAATAAAAGAAAAAAAACTCTGAATTTGCCAACCTCAATGACCACAGATCCAGGGAACACCCACTTGATAAGAGATTATCAGCACTGTAATCTCATTTGATGGGTTTTTTTTATGTATCTTGGCTGCTTTAGTCACTGTTATCAATAAAACGCCTCTAAAATGTGAATGAGTGGAAGAATTTGGAGATAATGATGTGGCAGTCTTTGAATTTGACTAGTCACCATTGAAACCAGAGTGTGTCTGCCTACCTAACATCTTCAGACTCTTGGGGGTGGGGGGTGGGGGGGGGACAGTTGTGGGAGAGGAGGTAACAGGACCAGGGAGGTTAAAAAAGAAAGAAAATAAAACAACAACAACAAAGGAAAATTATATCTTTAAAAAGAGAATGAAAGACATTGCTACTTCCAAAGTCAACTCCTAACTGAGCTCCCACATTGTGTAATTGACTTTGCAAGTAGAACAACAGCAACGTAACAAAGAAAATGTCAGTGTTTTCACAGCACTAATCTATAACGCTGGGAGGCCCTCCCGCTGTCAGCCAGGGCTGACAATACAATAGCTTTCAAAGGGATATTACCATCATGCTTTTATTCCTGACATCAATCAAGACAAAGAGAATCCTTTTCACAAGACATTAAAAATCAAACCTTTGTACAAGAAGATAGGTAAAACAGCCTTCTCCTTGAAGACAGTCGAACGGAGCAATCAGCTAATTGGCGCTCCTTGAAAGCAGTAAAGTATTTTATTTACTGAGTGCACAACCCCAGTCGTAGGCTGCCACCAATCCTGGCAGGTAACTTGTGAATCAAAAGTTTCCCTCAGTGTCTCCCCACTCGCATCACTCTGCCTCTCCCACAGTAGGCTGAGGGAGTTGACGGCCAGTGCCAAAAACTTCAAACAGACTAACACCAACCCAGCCTTAATTAGTCCAATGTGTGGTACAAAACTCCTCTAATGTGTCTATGCACTAAATGCCCTTGCAAACTGACAGGAATCTGCAAAAATTGTCAAATTCCCCAACTGAGCTGTATCAGGGTTTTCCTGGCTATCCACCACAATGAGGGCCCCACTAACAGTTTTCAATACATTCTTCTATTGTAATTACCCTAGACTCACAGATATGAAGGGACCTTAATATCTAGTGCAAACGTTTTCAAGACAGGAAGATAATATTTTTTGCAAACAAACACCAATATACCACAGACAGGGCTTGGGCTTTGCTTTAGCCAGGTGTGGGAAAGCAAGTCTGTCTTAACCTCTGCCTATCAAATAGTGAACTAAACCCACCCACCTTGACAAAACCATGGAGCATCAGGAAATCTAGCCATCCTCTGCTTGCTTACCATAGACAGTTTCAGATGCCTGCATGTCAGCAGTTGGTAATACTTCTAGAAAACTGCAAGCCCCGGAGCAGGAAGTTAGAGGGGTTAATGTTCAAGACAGTTCATTTTCTACACACTTTGCACGGCACTGAAGTCATACATCCTTCCAAGATGCCATCCCGCACTCACTCAGGGCTTGACAGACTCGGGTCTAGGTGGCCACAAGTCTCGAACTACTGTCAAGGAAGAGGGAGAGAGAGAGAGAACTCACTTGGCAAGAGGACACTCTAGAACTCAGAGCCCAAGATTTTTTGTGACTTAATCCTCTGTTACCCAACAGATCACCTGCCAAAAATATGCCACTGAGTCCAGGCACTCAGACAGAGATGTTACTCTCATAAGTTATCTGCAGTAAAAGAAGGATGTGTTTACTTTTCAGACATAAGTGAACACTGTTATTTTCAAACAGAATCTGAACCACAAGTGTATTCATTTCACTTGCAAAATGGGCAGAAATTTTAAAGGAAGAGGGAACTGGTCACAACACTGCCCTGAAAAATCGTATACTCCCACCACTACCACCTAAATCAGCCTTTTTCAAAGAGCCAGGCAACAGGCCCGCACCATCAGCCTCAGTGGTAGGTTCTTTCGTTTACACATCCAAATGAACAGTTAAGAGAAATCAATGCATCTAATTGCCAGACTATTAAATCCTACATCAGGGGAAGAATTCCACAGCCACTAGCTTAAGAGTTGGCTACTGATATAGCAATTATTACAACTTTCTCTTAGACTGAACCAGATCCCCAGCCTTTCGTCTTTCAGCTAGGAACGCTGTACTCAAAAGATGCTGTGCTCTAGTTTCCTGCTTCCTGGGTTCAGCCTCCTCCTCCTCTGTTAACACACTGTAGCATGCCACAACATTGCCAGGGCTGGCAGTTTCTACTGAATTACTTCACGACTACAAAGTCACTGCACCGTGCACCTTTCATTACTAATGCATACCAGACACCTTACGGTTAAACGTTTAGCAGGATCCTCCTGCCAGAGGCACGTAGTTATCTTATTTTATTGCTTATTAAGTTTTTGCAAGGAAACAGGTGTACACATCTAAACAGCAATTACTAGACATAAAGGATGTTTTCTAGAATGAAACAGGCCCTTCCAAAGCTGGAAATCGATAAATTCATCAGTTGGGGGGGGGAGGATTAAATATTAGGATTAAATGTCAGCTACCCAATCCACACAGAAAGCTGAAGAACCTATAAAGATTTGTTTTGCGCTTCCTACAAGATCATGTACATTTAGCCAAACAAATCTCGACAATTTACACTTGTATGTGGTCTCAGCTGAATCAAGAAACCTGTAACCTCAGAACGCCTCTATTTATTACATCTCAATTATTTCCATGGAAACACACACAATGTTCCTGAGTCCCCAGACCACCAAATTTATAAGATGGACTTTTGAGGAGCTACATGCTGGCAGGAGAGGAGGACAAAGAGGGTGAGGGGAGTGCAGAGAAGTCACTGGGGGTGGTTTTGGATGTTGGGGTTGGGGGTTGGGGGTGCACGGACACAGCCTGAGTGCTAATTAATTTAAGAACTGTAATTAACAGGCAGTTACTAGATGGAGAAAATTGACAGTATTAAAATGATTTCAAAAGTTTTAAGCTAAGGCTGGGAAAAGATGTATTAATTTTCTGTGTAAATGAAGAGGCTGTCGTGTGGATCTAAGAAAGCTGGAGGTGGGGAGGGAAGGCCCCCTTCATATTGAGTGGCAGAGAGAACATCCAGGCAATCCCTACCGAACCACCTGGTATCATCAGCCAAAATAACATCAGTGAGCATGATGAGAACAGCACAGGAGAATGAGGCCAAAATTATCAAAGGCAAGGAATCATTGCAACTGCCACATCACACCACCAGGAAACAAAACAGGGGGAAAGGGTACAGGGAGGGAAAATCTGTCAGAAAATGTGACTTTGGTAACATTCGCAGCATTACTGGGTTTTGTGGGGGGTTTTTGTTTGGTTGTTTTTTTGTTGTTTTTTTTTTAAATCACAGGCTTTTGAAAACCAATGAGGCTATTCTCCCCCTGCCCTACTGCCTGGCACCCTTCCAGATTTGCTGGATGTCCTCCTGTGAGCTGGGTTTTCCAAAGAAGGACAACCATCCTGAGGGGACAAGTGACCCCACTCCTGACGGGAGGTTGTATACATGAGTACATAGGAGACCCCTCCCCAGGCCCGTTTGATTTTCAAAGCACCAATGCCTGTGCTTTAAAATCATACTTTCTGAGCATCCATTCAAAAATGTTATATTTCTGTCTTTCCTTCCTGCTATGGGCTTTCACATTTCCGAGATCAATTACAAATTACGGTCAAGCCACTTTCACAGCAGAACGCTCCAGGCTGGGGAAGTCCACAATGCCTCCACATTAGCCCTGACACTCAGCAGGAGAGGCAAAATAAAATAAAATTTAAAAGACACCGCTGTTCCCTAAGAAGCACCTTCAAGCATCTTTAAAGGTGAAGACCTTGTCGTTTCAAACAGTGGTGGTGTGGAGCTGTCCACACTCAAGCACACACTTCTGAATATTGCTTGAGAGAAGGGGTGCAGTTCTTGAAAAGCAATAAATCCATCACCCGCAGTAAGTCTTATCTATTTATCTTTTCTCTTAATTCTTCCCTTGATAAGTGTCCACATCTCCACCCTATTCACCCCCAGTAAACTAAATAAAAGGCAAAACAGTGAGAGACAGGGTTGTAGCTGCTTTTGGAAAATGCGAAGAGCCCTGGGGAGAAACAGGGGGTCTCAGACTCCAAGGGCAGAAAGGCACTGTGTGTTTGACATATTTACAACACTGAGTCTCAAAACGCCTTTGCTGGTCTTGTTCCCACTTTGCTGTCTTTCCCCCAACAACCTGCTGGAACTGCTAAACATGCACACTTACACATTTAGAGAGAGGCACTCATTAAAAATCACTTCAAGGCTCATTTCATGAAAGGCTGAAGACCAATTCTTGAGTCTTTCTCAGAGATCCAGAATGGTTTTAGAATTCAGTTCGAGCAACTCTGTTAACACCCACCCATCTATCTGTTCACTGCAAACTGTTCTACCTCTGCTTTCTGGGTCTCAACTTCTGAGTACGGTTTGGAGACACGGGATGGGGTTCTAGGTAAGCAAGATTTGCATCTTTATGAAAAATCTTCCCCAATACATAGGTTTGCCCAAGTTAAGCAAAACTGTTTTTCCAGCCAGAAAATCCAGTTCTACGTTTTCTTCTGGGCCGCCTTAAAGTGGGTGGCTCTTGAAGGAATGAGGAGTGAGCCAGGGAAAAAGAAATCAGATATGATTTCAAGCCAGGGACCCCACGACCACTCCCCTTCTCTCCTGTCCTTTCTTGGTAGTCTTCTTCCGGTTTCCTTGTCCCTCAATCAGAACAAACCCTCTGAACCCCCAGTTCTGTGGAGCAGGCCAAGCTACCTCTGATGGGAAACCAGGCAGGAAAAGGGGCGCAGAACCAACTACTCTCAAAGCAAAAAAGGAGGGAGAGGAGGCCTGCTCCGAGTCTGGACCGAGTGGTCTCCTTCTAACTCTGCAGGAAGGTGAAGGTCTCTTCCGGGACGGGTGGCCCTGGCTCTCCTGAGACTTTAGGAGATGATGGGTGTCTTAGGACCCTCCTTCCCAGATTCAGTTGCAGCCATTCCGGCCGGCACAAGGCTGGCAGGAAGGGAGCGGGCCCCGCGGCCTTCCCGCGCCAGCCTCAGGAAATGAACTTTTCAGAGCAGAACTGGGCTTAGGCCAGAGGTCATCAGAGGAGTTGGGGGAGGACAAGGGCCTCAAGACTTTGGCTCTAGAGACTTAGCCGCTCTCATCCCACCGTTCCTCAATCATCTCCCAACGCGGACAGGCAGCCAGTCACCCATCTGAGAGGCTGGGAGAGGGACAAAGCAGCAGGCGAGGCTGGGAGAGCCGGCCTGTAGATGGAAGGGCAGGGAGGGGCTCAGCTGCCGGCGCGCAGCCTTTCCCCAGGACCTCAGTTCTCCTGGGACCCCCTGGAGCCAAGAGCCCTAGGAGGAAACCGAGAGCAAAGCCTGGGGATGAAGGAGGTGCGTGTGTGTGTGTGTGTGTGTGTGTGTGTGTGTGTGTACCTATATACCTATGTGAGCTAACCAGAGACCTGGTACTGGTAGCCCGCCTGGGTGTCGGAGGTGCGGGTGCCCAGGGTCTTCTCCCGGACGCCCTCCGGGGAGGGGCACACACCGCAGCCGCTGCGCTCCCCTGGGGACCAGCGTCCCGCCGGCGCGCCGCAGACAATGAACTCCGGGCAGAGGCCCCCTGCCCCGCCAGCCTCGGTGGAGGAGGCAGGAAGTGCGGGGGCCCGTGCCGGGAGCGCGGCCTGGCCTGGGGGCGGGAGGGGGCGCCGGGCGGCCGGAGCGAGGGCGCGGCGCCCCAGGCGCGCACAGACAGCGCCCGTCGCTCTCCGCTTCCCCGGGCTGCTAGGCTGGGGCCGGAGAAAACCAGCCAGGCCCGGGGCCAGCGAAGGCGGCCTTGGAGCTGCCTGCCTCCCCTCCCAAACGCCGGTCCTCTCCGCCTCTTCCTTCCTCCTGCCGCCGCCGAGATTCGCAATGCCCGCCAACTCGGGCCCGCACCCCTTGATTGGCCACGCGGGCCCGGGTCCCGCACGGAGGGAGCGGCGTGAGCCCCTCGGCGGCGCCCCCAGGCCCGGGTCCCCCGCGGGCGGCGGCACTGGGCCCAGGGAGGATCCTGGCGTGGAGGGTGTCCGCGGCGAGCCCCCTCTGCCGCCTCCGCCTCCCGCTCCCGGCTTCCTCCTCCCCTCCTCTTCCTCCTCCTCCGCCTCCGCCTCCTCCGCCGCCTCCTCCTCCTCACGGCGCTCTCGCGCGGGTCCCCGGCCGCCCGTCCGCCCGCCCGCTCGCCGGTCCCTCCTCCCTCGCTCCCTCCCTCCTCGCTCGCTCGCGCCTCCGCCAGGCCTCGCTCGCTCACCTTTCACCGAGCGCGGCTTCGCCTGCTTCCGCCTGGACATGTCCGGGGCTCCGGGCGCTCCGTGGCCCTCCGCGGCCGGCTCCCCCCGCCGCCCCCCGCCGCTACGGGCAGCCCTTCTCCCCCTTCTCCGTTTGCCTCTTGGAAACTTTTTTTTTTGCAGCCGGGTCTGCGGCTGTGGGGAACGGACCGCAGGTCCGGGGCGGCTTCCCTGGGGGGGGCAGCCCGGGCCGGCCGAGGCCGCTCGTGGGCGGGGGGAAGCCCGGGGGGCGCGCCGGGGCCCTGCCTGTTGCAATGCGGCAGCCGGGGGCTCCGGGTCCCAGCGGCGGTCCCAGCGGCGCGGGGAGTCCGGAGGCCACTCGGCCGAGCCGAGTTATGCAAAAAAAAAAAAAAAAAAAAAAAGCCGCCCCCCACCACCCCCCCCCCCCCCCCCCGCCCCCCGCCCCAGCCGCCCCCCCCCCCCCCCCCCCCCCCCACCCCCCCCCCCCCCCCCCCACCACCACAACACACCCCCCCCCCCCCACCCCGCGTTTTTTG
>CAUYPK010170088.1:0-31869 GCA_963574355.1 Loris lydekkerianus
TAGTGCAACTTCCCGAGCCTGACTAGAAGCAGATCCATCGAGCTACTTCCGCGTAGCAACGACTCAGCAAGGCCCGGCCTGAAACTGCCTCTACCTGGATACAGCCAATGTGGTACCATGCCACTGGCCCGACCCTGTCACTCACCTCTTCCCCCGCCTTCTTTCCCTGAACCTTCTCCACAATAAAAAAATAAATAAATTCAAAAAATAAAAAAATAAATAAAAATAAAAAAATAAAAAAAAATAAATAAATAAATTATTTTTCCCACAGCCTTTTCTCAACATATATATAAAAGCCTGTAAAAAGAGCCTGGAGGGAGAAAAACTAGAGAAATATCAGCATAAAAGATTCCAAAATGTTGTGGGTGATAGAGCATCACGTTTTTCAAGATTAAAATCTGTCCAAATTTTAAAAGCTGCTACTGTACTGCCACTTTCAAGCTATCATTTCTTTTTCCATTTTCTTTGCTTTTCTTTTTATTTATTTATTTATTTTTGGTCGGGGCCGGGTTTGAACCTACCACCTCCAGTATATGGGCTGGCGCCCTACTCCTTTGAGCCATAGGCGCCATGCTCCATTTTATTTTCTATGGCCAGATGCTAAGCAAGCATTCCACCAGGACCAGAACAGAAGCTGCAGAAATGCTTAATGTACTCACATGCCCCAGCCCCCTTTTCTGAGTCGAGGTTTGGCCTCCTACTCTCAAGCTACAGTCATATTTCATAATTACCATGCCTTCTGACCAATCTTTCCGGGGCACCACTGTTTACTCCCAAGGCAGCCCTGGCCTCTGTAGAACATAACTTTTTGTTTTGCCTATTTTACTTTCTGTGTTCTGTGGTTAAAGACTATTATGCTATTATTGTGTCTAACAAATATAACCCAGCAGGTATCATGACACCACTTGGAGATGAACATTTTTGAAGAATTTATGTCATAAGGAAATACATTAATAAATATAGCCGAACAGATGGATCCCAATCACAGATTCAGAAAGGTTGAACACAGCAAGTAGCAAAGATTGATACCTACATACAAAGTAGCAATCTGGGCTCAGAGAACAGCAGGCTGACACAGATATTTGGCATATTTATTAAAGCATTAAAAGAGTTTCACAGTTCTCCTAATTATTATACCTATCTCGGGTTACATAAAGTAGCCTGTATTAAGTTTTCCACTGATTTAACTCTTAAATACCATAAACTTTGAAGCGATACCTATGCTCATGCCAAGGCAATAAATTTGCTGCCATACTATTAAACATTGTTTGCACTTTTGAAATGTCAGTGGTATTTGCAGTTCTAAACACTGTGTTTCATGCCATTTCAAAGGTGCAGTTGTCAGAGCAAAAAATATTCATGTTTTAAAAGCTTCTCTCACATAAATGGCTCAGGGTCAAAAGACAAGAAAAATCTCTGTTTCATCTTTAGCCTTTTCAAATGAATTATATAAAGGAATGTCAGGAAGAAAATAAGTCCAGGAAGACTTGCCTCCTTTGCAAAATGAAAGGAAGCCTTAGATTCTTCTTGGTTCCCATTTACAGTTTATAAAAGTGTTTCTTGACTAACAAGTTTCAACATATCAGTAAAATCATTCCATTCCATCTACTTAGCTAAACATTGAAGATAACATTGCACTTTTGATTGGCAGCAATAAAAAATGTTTTCCTTGCTAGAACTGAAGATGCCACATTCTGCGTAAGCTAGAGCATCCCCTTATCTCCTAGGTTTATGCTTTCCACTTAAATCCCATCACCTTTAAAAACACTCAGTGAAAACTAAGTTATTCATCAAGTCTAAGAATCAAACATGGCACCAAAAGCCCCAGCCCCCAATCTCACACATTCAAGACATGACAAACCCCTGTGGCCTACTCTTTCATTAATGCTCACTCTATTTTCCTATTCCCCACAAATATTAATACCAATCATTCATATATTCATTATTTCTTGAGCAGACACTCAGTGCCCAATATAGCATTAGGCACTGAGTTATGAAGAAGTGCAAGGTCTCGCTACCCTAAGATAGCAAAATCTACTACTTAAGGTAAAGATTAAAGCATACTCTTAAGTTGGATGCATGCTAAAAGTGAAATCGGTGTCACTTAAATGGAAAGTACAATGAAAAAGAGGGATCAGCTAAATACAGAGAAGCCACTGGCTTTGGTTCTAATAAATCTGCAAACTACTCTCATCCTAGACAGTTAAGATCCCCTTATAGCTGCTTCAGCTATTAAATCATAGGCCTGCTTAGGAAAGAAGGAAACAGAAATATTTCTATCCCCTAGTACCATACCATGGCTGGCCAAATGATGATTTTAGTCTTTAATTAAGTCTGTTCCTTCTCCTATATCCTCTGATGCATTTCTTCTGTGAGAACTAGAGCTAAAATCCACCCAGGAGGAAGTTAACATACTTGCCCAGAACAGCAAAGAAATCAAGATGTCCTGCCCCTAACTTCAAAACACAAAGAGTTCATGTATAATGCAGAAAGATTTATGCACACACTGGGATCACTCATTCTCCTTACTCCTCCACTCCTACCAGAAAAATCCCTTAAGCTGAGGAGAGTAGAAGGGTTAGTTTAGAGTGTAAAGCTAAAGAGCTTCCCATGCTCTTCACAGAACTGGAGTTGAAGAAACAGAGAAGAGCAAGCCTCGGAGAGAAGTGCCATCTCAGTGTGACAGAGTACAAATGACGTCATGCATGTGGATGGCTTAGAGGCAAAGAGGGTTTATGAATACTCCTGAAACTTCTGCATCTCCAAAGTTTCCATGAGCATAACATTACAGCATAAAAGTTGACAAACGGAGGTAATGCCCGGGTTCCTTGGCTATGATGAAAAGACAAGCAACAAAGGTAAGTGATGAGGACAGCTCTACCCACCCCATCACCAAAGACTCCCTCTGAGGAATCAGGTGAATTTCCAGTTGCATAATGATCACATACCAGGGTGAAAATTGCCTTATGTGATTGTGATAATGGGAACAACTGTATGGAAGCATCTAGAATCCAATCAAATATCATTACCATCTCTGTTAAAATGGTAGTTCAGATGGGAAAACACACACACACACACACACACACACACACACCCAAAAATCCTGAATTCACTCAAGTAGTAAAAACCAGTTCAAGAAAATTAGCTATGAATTTGGTGAAGGTGTGTGAAGACATTTCATCTATTAAAATTTTGTGATGATGGAAGAATGATGTAAGGGTGCAACTTAAACTTATAAGAATCCAACCCCAAGTAAAGGATGTGAGCTTACAGCTTCTAATCACTATAGTGACAAAAGAAGAAGCTCAGTTTACACAACTACACAAAAATAGACTCTTCCTGGAATGTAGTTGTCTCTTACTGAAGTCAGCCCACTCTCAAATTTCTGACTTGAAAGGGATCTCAGTTCACTTGAAATGATGAAAACAGGTTGTCTGGCCTGAAATGATGCTCTACTCCCCTTGGAAATAAGTATGTTTTAAATCTTAGGGAAGTAATGGAATAAAATATAGAGATAATGTCATAAATAAATCCCATAGTACTAATATCAATATATGAAGTTCAGAATAATGTGTATGCAGTTGGCATTCAACATGCTCACAATGTTAAAGAGAATGTGACATATTTTAGAATGGCATTTTAAACAGAGATAACAAACAAATTCTAATTGAAAACTATTTATTCAAAATTGTTCATTAAAGGATGTAAGATATTTTGACTATGTATATTTTTTAATGTACTGGAATGCTTAAGAGATTTTGAAATTCTTTATATTTACAGGTTTAAAGTGCTAAATGTGTATGAGTTGTTCAAGCAATTAATAAGGTGTTGCTGGTTGGGGTCATAAGTGTGCTTGGTCAGGTACTTGAAGTACTTAAAAAAGAAAGTAAGGTACATTAGACTTTAAAATGGGAGAGATAATTGAGAAATTTAGGTTTACAAATAGAAATTCCTTTAATTAAGCAGAATTTGTTCTGTTCAGCTTGAGTTGATCTATCATTAATCAAGGCTGCCTTGCAAGTGATTGACAAAATATACTAGATCTATGGAATAAACTAAGATTTTTAAATTGAATTTAAGGCCCAGAAGAAAACTACTTTGTAATTTAATACATTAATTTAAAGTAACTGCAAATATCATGTCCTGCACACAAAAAGTCCCACTCAGTCATCAAAAACTTTACATTGACGGAATCTAGTCTTTTTTCCCACAGACCATCTGTTTCACAATCTCAGGGAGCATTGTCATATCCTTTGTCAAGAACTCGCCAAGTAATGGCAGAAAGTAAAACTTAGCCACTCGAAATGCCTTTCTCAAATCTATATTACATAGATTGGGAAATCAAAACGCATTATTATTCCTCCCTTATTCACAGAAAATAGTACAGGTTATAACCCACTTCTTGCCACAGAGACCTAAGTGAAAATTTTTGAGGCACTTCTACTTTCCTGATAAAAGAAGTATATACAAGAGAAGAGCTGCTGATGTTGATTCTCCAGTGCTTCTTTCTGCCTTGAAATGATTGTGTGATGTTAGGAAGTGTGGCAGCCATTTTGTGACCATGAGGCAAGCATACAAAATTGAAAAAGCAATATTTAAATGATGACAAAGCATAAAAATAGCAAGAGCCTTGGTCATTGAACTGGCAGACCAACCCTGAGGCCATGTATGTTCAAATTTGTCAGATTTCCTTATCACTAAATAGTAAGTATTCTTGAGTTTTATGGCACTGTTTGTTGTAATTTTTACTTTCTGGCAAAAGTCTTTCTAACTGATACACCCGAGAAGATCAACTGGAGTGGGACAATCTTCTAAGATTAAGACAAATGAGAATCAAGAAGAGACCCTTTTGAGACTCTCTTCTTAAAAATATCATATAGCAGTTGCATAAGCTACGTTTCCACCGTTATAATCATGCTCAGAAGTTTAAAAGAAACTACAAGGAGTTGGAGAAGAGAAAACAAAAGTTGAGCTGTTTTAACTCTGAATGTGTGTGAATTATTAATTTGTATTGACTAAGGTATCAGATTTAGACTGAGTTTACCTAAAAGCAGCTAAATGAAGGTTTCTATTGCTGTTACTATGTTGGTGGTCATTGTTGTTTTCTGTAGCTATAAGGAAGATTACTCACATTGAAAAGAAAATGCATTCACTCACAGAAAAAAGAAGTAAGTTATGCTTTAGCATATTTTACTCTGACTGCTAAATTTTCATATCCATATCTCCTCTCTAGCTGCTCAGATCTTTTGAGGCTACCTCGCATCAGACAGCAGAGACAAATAGGCAGATAAATATACTTACAGAAGATATCAACCATTTTAATTAAACTAACACATGTATTGAGTCCCTACTATGTGTCTGGCTCTTCTCAGTCCTGGTTTTTCCTATTAACATTTACACGAAACAGTCTAATTTGCAAGCTTGGGTGATCCCTACCACAAAAGATGAACATGAATTTGAACTAGAGGCTAGTTTCTCAAGGCTGAAAGCTCTTAAAAGAAGTCAAGCACTGGTCCAAAGAAAAGGTAGGAAATAAATCTTCTCTTTTCCGTTACTGGAATTGTAAAGGTTTCACCTCTTTGCATATTGACCTTTTCATATGATTTGCTAAATGCCCAAAGATAACATTAAATGTTATCTTATTTTGTTATCGATCTAAACCCAATGAACTTTTCTTCCTTGTTCTGTGATACATCCTTGCAATATAAGCAAAGTACTATGAATAGAAGAGATATTTCAGCTGTTGGAGGGTGGGATGCATGAGAAACCGACTAAACCAAACACCAAACCTGATTTACCAAAAGCAAGAGAATGATGGAGGCCTACAAAGTCTAGCCCAATGGAGATGTTATGGTTTTTTAATTTATTTAAAAACAAAGCCTCTGGGGTAATCATCCTCACTGATATCATCAACTGAGAAAGGAAGCATTAAAGTCTATTGATTTTTCTTTGGCTTTATAAGTAAATTGCACACTCTTATTATCTAAGCATTTTCAAAACTACAGAGTAAGCAAAATGAAATTTAAACTGTTTTACATTTGGATTCAGTTCATTCATTAACTTTGATAAGAGTACATTGTATTTTGGTTTCTGCTAGAAATTCAGTCAAGAAGCACTCAATAAATAGAGCAGATGGAGCAATGAGTGGATGCACAGTGTCGTAAAAAAACAGAAATGTTTACTTTCCATTGTTGTCCAGCACTTTGGATAGCCTGACATGGGTTAAATCACATTTCAATTTTTAATTTAACTCTTACCTATTGATAATCCTTATCAGACATCACTTCTGGCCCATGTTGTCCATCCTTTGCAGGAATTCACTCAGTTTCATCCATGATTCTTATCTACTCTTCAAATAGCAGATAGTAGACTTTCTCTTGTACAGGAAAGGAGGTTGCCTGCCTTTCCCCTGCACAGCTTCATGTGTACATAGTAGTGACTTTCAGTCAAGCTGAATCACCAACTCCTTGAGTTGACTGTCAGTATCTATAAGCCCTTAGCAGAGAGTTATGCCCTCATGGACAAAAACAGTCTTTTTAATAAACAGAACTTTCCATTTTCTGTAATAATTTTTCCTATATCATGCTTATCTTTTAAAATAGCCTCTAGCATTTTAAAATATGCAGTATATAAAATATATGGCAAACTTATCTTTAGCTCTGTCCTAGGGAATAATGGAGCAAAGTGGGGAGGGTTTCTGATATTAGTTATATATTTAGCATATAGTTATAGTCAGATTTATTCCACTATATATAAAAATATATTGATACACTGAGATAAATTCAAAAGTTAACTGATATATATATAGTACTTCATATCTAATGAACATCTTTCATGCCTATTATTCATTTATTTGCTAAAAAATATTTATTTGTCTTCTACTATATGTCAGCTACTGGTATTGACAAATGAATGATCCCTGTTCTTATGAAATCCAACAAGGGAAAATGTAACATTTTCTTAAAAATATCACAAATTACTAATTCCAGGTTTACATATATTTTCCTGGTGTAATTTAATAACACCCATTTCTACTGTGAACGGTGTCCTAATTGTTACAAAATTTTATACAGTAACTCTGTAAGTAAGTATATATTATGTTAAGCAATGAACAGTACTACAGAAAAGGAGACAGAAAAAGTGTTGCAGAAGAAGGGAGCCTGAAATGTGGAAAAGGTGATTGCTATTGTTAATGGAATGGTCACTGTAGGCGTCATTAACAAGGTAGCATTTGAGCAGAGACTTAAATGGAGTGTGGGTGCTAACCAGGCAGCTCCCTGCATGAATAGTGTTCCTGGAAGAGATAAGAACAAGCAAAAATCTCTCAGATGAGGCTCAGCGCCTGCAGCTCAAGCAGCTAAGGCACCAGCCACATAAACCCGAGCTGGCGGGTTCAAATCCAGCCCAGGCCCACCAAACAACAATGATGGCTGCAACCAAAAACTGGCCAGGGGTTGCGGCGGCCACCTGTAGTCCCAGCTACTTGGGAGGCTAAGGCAGGAGAATCTCTTGAGCCCAGGAGTTGGAGGTTGCTGTGAGTTGTGATGCCAAAGCACTCTACTCAGGGTGACAGCTTGAGGCTCTGCCTCAAAAAAAAAAAAAAAAAAAAAAAAAAAAAAAACTCAGGTGAGATTGTGCCTAGTTGATGAATACCAAGAAAATCATTGAGGCTGGAGCAGAGTGAACGAGAGGACCAGATGAGGTCAGAGTGATAATGCGGGTAGGGACATCATGGAAGATATCGTAGGTAATATTAAGACGTTGGCTTTAATTCCAAGTGAATTAACAATTAACAGGAAGATTTGGAACAGAGTAGTAAGTCACACTAAGAACTGACTAGCTTTTAGCAGGGATCACCCTGGTTACTCCATTCAGATTGGAGTTCAGGACTGGAGTAACAAAGGTAGGTAACAAAGATAGTACAGCCAGACCAGTTGGACTGCTAAGCAATAATCCAGGAAGAAATGTACTCAATACTACCATGATATCAGTATATAATCACATACACATTCAGACAAATGGTAAAACATAGCTATAGTCTAGAAAGTTGGAGGGAAGAGGAGGGAGAGGGGAGGGGTGAGGGGAGGCCAGGAAGAGGGAGGGTATTTGGAGGGACCTCACCTAGTATGTATAATGCAATAGTACATTTCAAAACTATTAAGAAAAGAGTATAATTGTATTACCCCAACAAATAAGTAAGTGAGGTGATGGATGTGTTAATCAGTTCGATGTAAGCATTTCACATTGTATATCCGAGCAGTACCCCATAAATGCATCAGTTTAAACAGTTATGATTTAATAAAGAACAAAGAAATGATTTGTGGTTGTCCCAGGACAGTAGCACTGAAGATGGTAAGAAATTGTCGGATTCTGAATGTAAAGGTAGAGGCAACATTTGAATTGAATATTGACAACCCTAAGAGGTAGAAAAGTGAGATATGAACATTTCCAGTTGACAGATGAGGAAACTGGAACTCAGAGAAATTATAACATGTCCAAGTTTGCACAACCCAGAAGAAAACAATGGAAGAAGCATAGAACCTGAATTACCTATTAGTTTGGACTTTCTATATGTTACAAAATGATTGCCAATCATACTATAGACTGCACAATAAGCATGTGCTCTCCTCATACAAGAGATCAAAGGGGTCTTTACTAGAAGAAAAGGGTGAGAATGCCTTTATCAGCAACATCCTGGGGTTGCAACCAGGATATATGCCAAGAGTTATGTTTACTCTCAGATGTGACAGTTTTGACCGAAATGATTAAATGGTTGATTTTATTAAATAACCTGTGTATTTGGACATGGCTTAGTATCCTCTAAAGTGGCAGTACTGTATAATAGGAAAGGGAAGTGATAGATAGACCTGGGTTTAAATCCTACCCTGAGACATATAAGCCATGAACTTAGCACAAGTTACCCAGTATGTGCTTCTTGAAGTTGTTGGAGAACATTAAATAAAATAAAGTCTATAAAACATACCAGGTATGTCCTTCCAGGCAGATCCCACTGCCTAGAATTCTCCTCCCCCAGGTCTTCATCTGATTAGCTCTTTCACATCAATCAATATTTGCTCAAATGACATCTCCTCAGAGAGACTTTCACTAACCACCCAGCTTCCTGTCCTCCATAGCACATATCACTACAGAAAATCAAATTAACATCTTTTTTATATATTTATATTCTCTCACCAGAATATAAACTCTTTGAAGGCAGGGATTTTTTTTTCATTACTCTATCTTTACTACCTGAAAAAGTAGTATGTATAAAGCAGTCTCCCAGAATATTTAATGAATAAATAAATCTTGTGTCACTCTCCTGCTTACTCCCTAGATCAAGACACATTGCTATACTTTCAATGCTCTGAGCTTTTCCTCACTTCTGGTCCCATGAATCTAAGAGTTCTCTCTACCTGACACACTCTAACTCCCAGTCCTTGACTAATAAACCTATAACTCACTTTTCCTGTGGTAGCCCAAATGGTCTAAGGCTACTTAGATACCATTTCCTTAGAGAAGTCTTTCCTGATCCCAGACTAGGTTAGTTCTCCCTATTATAAGCTCTAAGAGCACAATGTATTTTTCCTTGATAATACTGCAGTTTGCAGTTATTTATTTACTAGAGTGATTAATTATTTAAGATCTGTCTCCTCCACTATTACATAAGCTCTGAGTTCATTGCTATTTATGTCCAGCACCTAACACGTTACAGACACTAAGTGTTTACTAAATAAATAAAGGAAGAAATCCATGCATGTGGAGGGAATTCCCACACATATTATGAAACCCCTGAATGTTTATCAAAACCTCAAAATGGTGACTTGGAAGAAAAGTATCCATTTCTACAAAAAGGTAAACTGTGAAAATATAAATCAGGGCCATGGCTTCCCCCTTGCACAAGCAGGAGAGATTTGCTGACAAGAAGGCAAAGACGCTTCAGTAACATGAATAAGTAGGTGTTACAGAGGTTATTTCCAAATCCTGTCCAATGGACAAACAAGCAATTTCCTCTAAAATTATTTTTATTGTTGATCCCATTTTCTTTCAAAAAATTCACCAAAGGGCTTGCACTCTCCACGTATCTTCTTATAAACAAGTATGTGGTTCATTGACTCCAATTCTGAAAACTGTTCCAATTTCATTGTGAAGCTACAGAGTGAATATAACAGCTAAGTAGATAGCTATGCCTCTGGCACAAGAACAAGTTGCATTTAAGAATCAGAATATTTGAGTCACAATTCACCTGTATGGTGTCTTCTACACTTCAGTTGGAGAGGATATGAGAACTATAGAGTTCACTTGACATTTATGTGTGCACTTGACATTTGTAAGTATACTTGACATTTAAGATTAAAATACGGCCCTTGGCACTAAACTGACTTAAAAATAAGAGATACTAAGAGAGGGGAACATTATTCCTATGTAAAGAGGAAGTCGCCACAATTAAACCTTATAATCCAAATGCTTGCTTTCTTTAGTAGAAAGAGAACAGAATCTAGTGTTTGCTGGATTCTGCCCTCTGTGCCCAACAGTGATGAAAGAAACATATATCTATTTTGTCTTATTTAGGCCATTTGTTGTTCAGAGAAAAAAATAAAAATTATTAGATGATTTACTGTCAGGGACATAAGGCAAGTTTATGCCAAATCTTCCTACCTCTTTCAGGCATCCCAGGAACCCTAACCTATGACACACTCACCCCCCAGTTTTTCTTCCTTTCCCATAGCATCCTACATCATGCTAGCACAGTGGAGAACAGCGGGAAGGCAAGACAAAGGCATTGAGAACACCAGTATTGTTGAAAACACAGAGGAGACGATGGCTTAGACAGCTGTTCCCGTTTTACCAGATTGGATGTCTGACATTCTTTATTGCTCTAGTTTTTATACTTATGAAAATTGAGCTGGTCAGCTACATTTTTTTCTTGTCCCATACAGGTCAAAAAACTGTGGCCAGCTCATAGGCCAAATCTGGCCCTGCAGCTGTTTTTGCCAATAATTTATTGAATGCAGTCTCGCCCAGTGTCTACGGCTGTTTTTGTGCTACAAGATCAGAGCTGAGCAGTTACAACAGAAACTATCCCTGAGGACCTAAATTATGTGACCCTTTATAGAATAAGTTTACTGACACCTGCTTAGACTATGGTTACATGACATTTGAAAAAAAAAATATGAACTACTTAAAATATTAAATTGTGTTTATAAGCAAAATATACTAAGATCTTTTCCATGTTGGTTGGTCTTCCAACAACAAAAATCTTCAATCTTTAACTAATAAGTTGTTTGCCTTGTTTCTTCAAATCTTTACAAAATTCATTCATTCAGATTGCCCTCATTCCACTCTAAAATATGTTACACATTAAACAGACGATATTGAGTATAATGTAACAATGCTGTATAACAGATAAGCATGGGCTTTGGAGTCCAATCAGAGACTTGACTTGGACTAATAACGTTAAAAAATAACCCAATGGCCATTTAGATAAGAACTTATGAACTCCAAGGCAGATATTTGCTTTTTTGTTTTCCTGTTTTGAACAAATGCTATGTTCCCAAGACCTTGTCAGCTCTGAATCATCCCTGCTAATGGAAAAATTGAGGTCACATCCTCCATTAGGTGGCAATTTTCTCACCTAACCTGCTAACCCTTCTTTGTGTTCTCCATGCTCACTAGCACTGTTTTAATCTAGACCAAACATCCTGGCACCCAGTAAAAGCCAAGCAACATCAAAACCAGAAGTATTGCCCCTTCCCTGAGCAATAGGAAGCCAGAAACAGAAGTTGCCTAGGACATTAGAAAGAACTAAGCAGTGTTTATACACTGACAGCCAGATTTTTACCAATTTATTTAACCATCACTGATAATGCCTCTCTTTACAGCAATGAAACATCTAGAGTGTGGCTATTTATTCTAGGAATTAGAAGGGTGGAGAGATAGACTTTTGCCTCATTGAGCTTTTGCAAACAACGATAAATGCAATTTTTCACATCAGCCACAAAAGGAAGATCCTTCTAGGGTTCTTGAAAACAGTTTGAATTAATGGCCCTGGCATATTTGAAGACTTACTGATTTTTCTCTCCTATTTTGTCTGGGTTTTTTTTTTGTTTGTTTGTTTGTTTGTTTTAGCTTTGTTTCTGGAGAGAGGAATAGAGCAGATTGTGATAAAGGTACATCTCTCTCCTGATTTGAGTATTTAGGAGGTGTTTGATTTTTATGTCATCTATGGTAAAAATAATGAAAATATAAGATATTCTAGCAATGTTCTGGATCTCCGGAAAAATGTTCTTTCTAAAGAAATATGTCGTAGATCTGTAGGCTCCATATCTATCAAGAGTATATTCATCACCCACTCAGCCATGCCAGAACAAAGAGTTCCCTGCCTCAGCTACAGGACTGGGAATTGCTCCCTTTGAGACCTCACAGCAGGCTACAATAATGCAAAATGCAACTTTTCCACTTCCCCTCTACCAAACTCTCCAGGAATTATCAGAAGACACAATCCTATTTGAGTTATGACAGGCTATTAGAGACTGTCCTGAGGAAAACCTGGAATTGCAAGCCTAATAACTCTGCCCCTCCGCTCCACAGGGTAACTCCATAGGGACACTAACTCTCTCATCTTCTGTGGACCTAGCCAATATATTTATGTTGAAGTAGTCATTATTCTAATTATCAGAAGCTGAGCATGGAAGAAATTTGATGACATCTCAGGTAATATGGCAATGGCTGTCTTTATCCAAGTGGGTTCTAGAAAAGGATCTCCAAATCGTATTGCTTCAGAAGGTGGTACTATTCAAATTGCAATTGATTTGAATGGTACCCTCCCTTGCAACTGTACTGGGTACAACTTGCAATACCAACTGCTGTAGATAGAATAATGGATCCCATAGATATTCATGTCCTAATCTCTGGAAACAAGAACATGTGAGAGTACATCATGAGGTAAATTAAAGTTGCGGTTGAAAATAAGGCTGCTAATCCACTGACCTTAAAATAGAGAGATTATCTGTATGATGGTTACTTTTACATGCCAATTTAGCTTATTTGTCGAACATTAAATAATGTCAAACATTTTTCTGGATCTTTTTGTAAGGGTGTTTTTGGAAGAAATTAATACTTAAATTGGTGGACTTTGAGTAAAACAGATTCTCCTCCATAATCTTGGTGGGCCTCATCTAGCAATTGAAAATATAAATAGAACAAAAGACTGACTTCCTCCAAGCAAGGGGAATTTTTCCTGCAGATGGTCTTTGATTGTGAAGTACAACATCAACTATTATCTTTGTCTCCGGCTTGATGGCCCACTCTTCAGATTTTGGACTTGCCAGCCTCTGTAATCATGTGAGACAATTACTTAAATAATTCTTTTACTATATATACAAACATGCTACTGGTTCTGTTTTTCTGGAGAACTGAGACCAATATACTCTAAGAATTGAGTGGGTCCAATGTATTTACAAGGACCCTTTAAATACGGTAGAAGATATAAGAAGAGGTCAGAGTGATGAGAGTTTCTGTAGTAAAAGGACATAGCCTGTCATTGCTGGTTTTAAAGACAAAAGAAAGGGGCCATGATCCAAAGAATGTGGGCAGCCTTTAGAACCTGAGAAAGACAAGAAAACATATTCTCCCCTGGAGTCTCCAGAAAGAAGGCAGCTCTGCTAACATTTTGAATTTAGCCCAGTCAGAAACATTTTGGACTTCTGGCCTCCACAACTTCAAGGTAAAACATTTGCATTCCATTAGCTGCTAAATTTGTGATAACTTGTTCAGCAACAACAGGAAGCTAAGACAGTAAAGCTGTTGAAGACACCTGGGTTGTCACTATTCTCCATCTCCCACCACAGGCCTGCACAACCATCTATAATTTCCAAATGCAAAAGGCTTTGAAAAATAAAGGTGTTTTGTAGCTTATTTGTCAGAAAAACTTGACTTGACCTGAAAAAATGTGGAGCTATTTATGGTCTTTATTTATCTCACTAGGGTGAATATTCATATATTTTAATGTATAAATATTAATGCATTTGATTGTGCAGCGTTAGCACTAATCCTACTGATGATATGATGTAATAATATATAGTACATTTACCAAATATCTTTCTAAAATCTAAAATCAATCAATCTCCTTTTGGTCTTTTTTTTTTTTTTTTTTAGTTTTTTGCCAGAATTATTTTTATTTCAATTAATATGAGAAAAAATTTTAGGTTACATTGTTTTCAATTGTAAGATAAGATTCAAGTTCTAGTTAAGCCCTTCAACAAGAGGGCATACTGAACACCCTCACACTGTGCACATTAGGTAAAAATCTCCTCAAATGCCTTCCCTCCTCCTGCCAATCACCCTCCCGCCTCCCCCCTTTTCCCCTCCCCCTTGCTAGACTATAATTGTATTTCATTATTCATGTGGGTATGTAGTTGTTTATACATTGGTTTTATATTAATATTAAGTACATTGGATGTGTTTTTTTCCATTCTTGACCTACTTTACTAAGAAGAATGTGCTTCAACTCCATCCAGGTAAACATAAAAGATATAAAGTGTTCATCTTTTCTTATGGATGAATAGTATTCCATCGTATATATATGCTGTAGTTTGTTAATCCAATCATGGGTTGATGGGCATTTAGATTGTTTCCACAATTTGGCAATTATGAATTGAGCTGCAATAAACATTCTGTTGCAAATGCTTTTGTGGTAAAATGATTTTTGTTCTGGGTAGATACCTAGTAGTGAAATTGCAGGACCAAATGGAATGTTAACTTTAAGTTCTTTAATAATTCTCCATATTTCTTTCCATAAAGGTTGCATTAGCTTGCAATCCCACTATCAGTGTAGAAGAAGTGTTGCCTCCTCTCCATATTCACACCGGCATCTGAAGATTTCATGTCTCTTGCACACTTGGAAATGGAATTGTTTGCTCTTTTCTTGTTGATTAATTTGAGTTCCTCATAGATTCTAGTTATCAGCCCTTTGCCAGATTCAAAACACGCAAAAATCTCCCATTCTGAAGGCTGTCTGTTTGCTTTAGTTTTGGTACTCTGAGGTATGCCGAAGCTTCTTAGCTTGATCAGGTCCCATTTATTTACAATTGGAGTTGCTGCCATTGTCAGGGGGGTCTTCTTCATAAAATCATTTCCCAGGCCAATATTGTCAAGCACCTTCCCCACACTCACTTCTAGAATTTTTATGTCTTAAATTTAAATCCTTTATCCAGTAAGAATTAATTTTTGTCAGTGATGAGAGATGTGGATCCAGGTTTGGTCATAACCAGTTTTCCCAGCATCATTTATTAAACAGGTTTTCTTTTCCCCAGTGTGTGCTTTTGTTTGGTTTATCAAACATCAAATGGCGATGTGTGGCTGGATTCATCTCTAGATTCTCTATTCCATTTCAAATATCTCTATTTTTATGCCAGTACCATGCTATTTTAATCACTATAGACTTATAGGATAACCTGCAGTGTGGTAAATTGATTCTTACAGATTTTTTTTTTTTTTTTTTAATCTAAAAAGTTTATTGGCAGTTTGGGTTTTTTTTTTTTTTCTGGTTCCACATGAAATGAAGTACTATTTTTTTCAAGTTCCTCAAAGTATGTGCTTTGAGGGGGATTGAATTAAATCTGTAGATTGCTTTGGGTAGTATGGACATTTTAATGACATTTATTCTTCCCAACCATTACTATGATATATTCTTCCATTTGTTAATGTATTCTGCTATTTATTTTCTCAAGACTTCATACTTCTCTTTACAGAGATCTTTCACGTTCTTTGTTAGATGTATTCCCAGGTATTTCATATTCTTTGGAGCTTCTGTAAAAAGTATACAGTCTTTAATTTTATTCTCATCTTGACTGTCGTTGGTGTCTATGAAGGCTAATGGTTTGTGGGCATTGCTTTTGTATCCCAAGACACTGCTATATTCTTTAATCATTTCTAACAACTTTGTATAGTCTCTGGGGTTTCCAGGTTTAAGATCATGTTGTGCACAAACAGCAAGAGTTTGACCTCTTCTGTCCCCATTTGAATGCCTTTGATTTCCTTCCCTTGCACAATTACAATGGCTGGGACTTTCAGCACTATGTTGAGTAGCAGTGGAGATAGTGGGCATCCTTGTCTAGTTCCAGCTTTGAGTGGGAATGCTTTCAGTTTTACTCCATTCAGCATATTGGCTGTGGGTTTGCTATAGATGGCCACAATCAGTTTAAGAAATATCTCATCTAAGCCTATTTTCTTAAGTGTTCATATTTTTTTTTTTAAAAAAAAAGGATGTTTGATATTGTTAAAAGCCTTTTCTGCATCGATTGAGAAATTCATATGGTCTTTGTTTTTTATTTTATTTATGTGGTGCATTACATCTATAGATTTACATATGCTATTCTAACCTTGAATCCCTGGGATAAATCCTACTTGATCATGATGTATAACTTTTTTGATATATTGCTGTATTCTGTTTATGGCATGATTCCAGGTATTTGTCCATTTTCTCTACATTTTCATATTTCTGGGCATAAAGATTTTTGTAGTAATTGTTGAGTATCTCTTTTTTTTCTGTGGTATCTGTTGTTATTTCCCTCTTTTCATTTCTGATTGAGCTTATTAGAGATCTTACTCTTCTGCTTCTTATTAGTCTGACCAAGGGTTTATCGATTTTCTTGACCTTTTCAAAGAACCAACTTTTTGTTTCACTCATCTTCAAAACGATTCTTTTGTTTTCAATTTCATTTAATTCTGCCCTAAGTTTGGTTATTTCTTTTCCTGTCCTGGGTTTGGGATTGGAATGCCTTTTCTTTTTCAGCTTCTTAAGATGTGCCATTAGTTTATTGACTTGCTTTCTATCTGTTTTCTTGATGAAGGCATCTTATGTTATTAATTTTCCTCTTAGCCTTTGCAGTATCCCACAGGTTTTAATAGCTTATAGATTCATTATCATTATGTTCAAGAAATATAATGCTTTCCTTCTTAATCTCTTCTTTGATCCAGCTATCATCAGCATAAAGTAATTATGTTCCCATAACTTAATTTGGATATGAAGATTTCCATTGTTGTTGAGTTCAACTTTTATTACATGATGGCCTGACATAATATAAGGAATAATTTCTATTCTTTTGAGTTTGTTGAGATTAGACTTGTGTCTTAAGATATGATCAATCTTGGAGGATTTCCCATAGGCTGATGAGAATATGTGTTCAGTTTTGTTAGGATAAAATTTTCTGTACATGTCTGTTAATTTCATTTTTACTAGGGTTGTGTTTAAGTCCATTATTTATTTTTTTAGTTTCTGCTTGGAGGATCTGTCCAGTAATGTTAAAGGAGTTTTGAAATCTCCAATTATTATGGTGCAAGAAGATACTATATTGTTCAGATACTTTAGAGTTTGTTTAATGTATCAAGGAGTGTTCAGGCTGGGTATGTAAAGGTTAATTATTGAAATCTCTTCATGTTATGTGCCTATTGACCAGTATGTCATATCCATTCTTGTTTTTCCTTATTTTTATTGGTTTAAATCCAATTGTATCTGCAAACAAGATTGTAACCCTGCTTTTTTCTGATTTCCATTTGCCTGGATTATTGTTTTCCATCCCTTTATCCTGAGTCTTTTTTTTTTTTTTTTTATCCTTTAGGTTAGGTGTGTTTCTTGGAGCAACAGATATTGGGCTTGAGATTTTGTGTCCTGTGTGTCTTTAGAGGTGGATTCGAGACATTCATATGTATTGTGAGAATCAATAGGTATAGTGGAGTTTTGGTCATGTCATTTTTCAAATGTCTAGAGCTTATTTTTATATCCTGTGCCATTGTGAAAGCTAGAATTTGTTCCTTAATTACTGAGTGTGTTTACTTTGGGTGTGAACCATTGTGTCGGCCATTCTGAGGAATGGGTCTCAGTAATTCCTATAGAGCTGATATAGTTATGGTGAATTTCCTTAATATTTGGATGCCAGTAAAATATTTTATTTCTCCATCACAAATGAAACTCAGTTTAGCAGGATACAGGATGCTGGGATGAACATTGGTTTGTTTAAATAGGTTAAAGACCAATGACCAACCTCTCCAGCCTGAAAAATTTCTGCTGAAAGATCTGCAGTCATCCTGATATTTCCCTTAGGTAAAGCTTTTCTTATGCCTGGCTGCTTAATGGATTTTCTCCTTCATATTGACTTTGGATAAGTTCATTACAATGAGTCTAGGAGATGCTTTGTTTAGATTGAGTTGTGCTGGATGGAGTTCTGAAACAAATCTACTCTCTAAATTTCTGTGTCTCTCACAATGTTTGGGGAATTCTTCACAATGTTATCTTGGAATAGGGCATCAATGCCTTTAGGACCATTCTCTTCTCCTTCAGGAATCCATATAATTCAAATGTTTGATCTTTTTTAATAACCCCCTAACTCTCTCAGAGAATATTTGTTTGTTTGTTTGTTTTTTCTGCCTCTTTGACCTATTGGGATAGTTCAAAATTCTTGTCTCCAATTTCTGAAATTCTTTCTTCTCCATGTTCTAGCCTGTTACTGAGCATCTCTACTGTGTTTCAAAGCTTCTTGAATACCTCTTTCAATTCCTTAAGCTCTGCTATATCTTTCCTTACTATGTCCATATCTTTTGTAACTCTAAATTCACTAATTTATTGAGACAACTTTTGGACTATTTTTTGTTGGACTATTTCCATCTTCTCCTCCATTCAATCATCTTATTTTCCATCCGTATTCTGAATTCTATTCCTGATAATTCAGCATTTTCCTTATAGATGGTATTTTCTGCTATATCTCTCTTATAATCTCTTGGGGAGATGATTTTTCATGTTGCCGGAATTCTTCTGCTAGCTCCTCCCCATGAATATTTTCAGTTTTTTAAAATATATTAGCCATAGGTTTTTTAATGAAATGAAAGGATATTCCTGAATAGTTATTGAGGTATAATCTAATTGGAGACCCTCGGGAGACAGCGTACAGACTTATTTGACAGCTGAAACTGGCAGGGTGAGACTGGGTTGGGAGGCCCCAGGAACTGGAGCTAAACTCCCCTTCTCCAATTAGCTGGAGCTTGTGCTTGTGGCCCTCACCCTCACCAGCGATAGCTGAAGGGTGAAGGTATAAAGCTCCCTTTCATGGCTGTGGCGAGAATCTCTGTGGGCTGGCATGGTCAGATAGTGCAACCTGTTTCTGTCCTAGTGCCTTCCTGTTCTCTACCCCTTTCAAATGAGTCACAGTATTGAGCCGGAACCTTTTATGCCAAAGATGGGAACAGCTGTGTCCCTTCCCCTCACCAGCTATAGCTGAAGGACAGGAATACACCAACAAATCCACTGGTTCTGCCCATCACTGCTTCAATAACCCCTGTGCAAACAAAGTCAAATAAGGAGTAAAATTCCAGCCACAGCCAGCAGAGAACAAGAATCTGTAGTTTTGGCCAAGAGTTCCAGTAGGGATGATGTGCACCTTGATTTCTTCTCCTTGTGCTCAGCTTCCCACTTTTGACTTCTCTGGGTGCACTTCAGTCCAACTTTTCTCCTTCTGGGCAGGAGTTTCTGGCGAAAGCTGCTTCTAATCCTCCATCTTGCCCTACCCCTATACCTAAGGACTGTAGCTAAAATATTATACACCTATCAATTACTTATGTAATTTACTTGACTCCTATAGGTCTCAGTTTCTTCATTTTCATATACCAATCATTCAATAATTGTAATAAATGTTAGCTATTATCACTCTTTTTTCTCAATGCTTCATTCCTTTTTCCTTCTGCCCAAACATAGTATTTGCATCCTACATGCACATACTACATTTTGCAAACATTTGAGTGTCTTCCATATGCCAAGTATCTTCTACCATCTCTCCTTTTCTCCAACATTTTGCTGAAATAAATTCCTCATAATTAACCATAAATAACCTGGCCAAAATTGTCTCAACAGACACTGTCTGAGCCCAACAGACAAAGGACATTCAGGAACATACTGGTGAAAGAATTGGAGGTGTGAGGAATAGGTTCTAGTGCTCCATAGCACTATAAGGTAAATATAGTTAACAATCAAAAAAAAAAAAACATAGAAGAGAGGATTTTGAATGTTCCCAACACAAAGAAATGATAGCTGTTTGATGTGATGTAAATGCTAATTACCCTGATTTGATCACAACATATCACATATATGTATCACAGTACCACTCTGTTATCTGTATAAACATGTAAAATTCTGTGTGTCAACTAAAAATGAAAGGATAAAAAGGACTAGAGGACCAATAGTGCAACCAGGGCGCAGTGTTGAAAAAGAGTAAAAGTGTTTTGCAAGCTGCTGCTTTAAAACCCCTCCCCATTTTGTGGAATTAAAACCTGCCTTCCTGCCCCAGCCCAGCAATCAGAGGGACAATGGAGTGTTCTTTCTTTCTTTTTTTTTTTTTTTACATTTTTTTATTGTTGTGGATTCATTGAGGGTACAAGATTTTCTTTCATTTTTTATACTAGAAGATATGGTTCAACAGAATTGCCTAGGCAGAGCTCACAAGATGGTTTTCCCTACAGATTCTACAGTTAAATAGCAATAACCCAAAGCAGCAAACTCCCGTTAAAACAGGGGTATCCAGACTTTATTATTCTCTGTGGCACATTGGAAGAATGAGAGTTTTCTTGGAGCACATGTGAAATACACAAACCCTAATGAAAGCTGATAAGCAAAAAAGGGGGAGTATGTGCATGATTTTTATAATATCTAATACCACAGATAAGACAAAAAGTCCTCACAAATTCAGCATGCAGCCCACAGGCCACAGGTTAGATACTCCTGCTTCAAAAGCTTTGTATTTCTACTCAAAGAGAGGACAGTGGTACTTTAAGACAAGAATCTGACATCCTCCTTATTTGCAGGCAAATTGCTTGTCCTTGTTCTTCATAATGCAGCAGGGAGAAGTACTAAATGTTCAGTAGCAATCAGGAGAAGAAATGCATTTGAAGAAAAGAGGCAAGCAAAAAGCATTTGTTAACAATTCTATGCATATTGTAATGCTGCAAATGGACAAAGAATTGCAAAGACATGATCTCTGCTTATGGGACCTTCTAAAATAACTCAACCTACAGTGAAACAGAGTAATCACAATGACCCTATAATGTCACTGGGAAGAAAAATGTTTTAAAATATCAGTTATCTCAAAAAATTCTACAAACATTTCTTTATCACCTGTTAAGTGCAAGGACAGAGTCTCACTCTGTTGTCCCAGCTAGAATGCAGTCAGGAGAGTGCCATGACATCATTGCAACTCATTACAACCTCAAACTACTGGGCTTAAGAGATCCTCCTATCTCTGCTTCCTGAGTGGCTGGGACTATAGATGCATGTCACTACACAAGGTAATTTTTCCATTTTGGGGAGAGATGAGGTCTTACTCTTGCTCAGGCTGGTCTGGAACTCCTGAGCTCAAGGGTTTCTATCACTTCGGCCTCTCAGAGTGCTAGGATTATAGGCCTGAGCCACTATGCCCAGCCTATGCCAAAATTTAATTGATGAGAAATGCAGGTACAGAGAGGTGATATAATGGCAAAACACTTGTCTGCCTGATCCAGCTCCTATGTTTTTTACATTGCCTGCACTATGTTTTGGCTTAGTTTTTTTTTTTTTTTTCTTAATTTTTTTGCCTAATTGCCTCCTGGTTTCGGTAAATTGGTAGAGGTAGTAGACACAAGAAAACACAGAGTTCCATGTCCATGGAACATTTTAAGCATTTTAAAATTCTTTTCAGTTTCTGCAGTCTTCACTCCATGGCACACTTTACTTAGCTAAAGTTGCAGACACTTTCTGTTTTTTTTTCAAATTCTTAGAAAGAAAATCCTCACTATCCTTAAACCAAAGTGCACATTGGAAAACATTCTTTTTAACCTTTGAGCACAACTGAAAAACGTTCAAAAACTCCTTTTCTTTGAGGATTTTTTTCTCCTCTCTTTATACATGCAGATCACACTCTTTTGAGATGCTGATCTTTTCCCATGATGCACCCAACTGACAGAAAGACAAGCTTACTGCACAGAAATGCCAGTTGAGTTGACAAGCAAATTCCATCAGTATGCAATGTTTACACAGTACAATTTAGCAACAGCAGTTCACATAGTCTGCTGTCTTGGATCAGAATTCTAATTAAGCCTTAAATCTTCTGAGTTCAGATTAATTCTTATCACTGAGTTCTTAGACTTTTGTTGTAGAAATCTGAAGCTTTGTTTGTCTGCAAAGAAAACAATATAATGCATTACTGGCTTTGTCTGGGCAGGTGTTTATAAACATCCTGGTGCACTGTGAGTGGAATTATTGTGATTCTTTTTGGTGCATGTATTTTTTTTTTTTTTTTTTTTATCATTTTTACTCGCTTCAGTAGTAGCTGGGGAGCAGAGAACTTTAAGTTTCTGAAGTTGCCTATCCTCCAACTGACACATAAAATAAGTGAGTTTGTGAAACAAGCTTCAGTTGTTGGTGGTAATGACTACTGAGCGCAAGTTACAAGCATCTCTATACCACATCAAAAAATAAAAAGGCTGTATCTGTAAGCTTAGAGCAACTGGTAGCCAAATTTAAACAGTTTCCACCTGTTAAAACTTCTGAAGAGTACTTCAAAGAGACAGCTGGAAAGCCAAGTGCCAATCCTATTTCTTTGAGCTTTTATCATTTTGATAAATTTTGCCATCTCTGTTACAAAGGCACAAATGAAGTTTATGAAGTACCAATTACTGTGGAGTAGCCCCCATTGAAGTCAATGTTTTCCTCTCCCTTAGTTCAGACTACATGTAATCAACATTATCACCTAAGATGCTCACTTGGAAATTAAAAGAAGTGATTAGCACTAATCCTTTTCTAGAATTAGAAGTGGAAGAATAATAACACATTTTAGAACTTCGCTCTTAAAAAGAAATTTTATTCCCTACTACTGAATGCACTCTGATAACGGTTCAAAAGGTATGGTGGAACAAAGGGGGAAAAGGAGAGGGTGATTACCCAGCTAACAAAAGATTTATGATTCTTTGTGAGACCAAAATGAAGAATTCTACAAATTCAGCTCATCCACAAGGCTTGTATCTTTGTACTTCCAAAGACACCCCACCCAGAAGTTCTACAAGGTCAGCAGGAGATTCTCCAATATGGATTCCCACTGAGCAACATTGGTGTCTGGTAGAAGCCCCACTAAATGGTGGCATAGATGCAGGTTTGTATAAGACACAGCAGTAATTACAACCACACCAGTTGAACCACACACTGGTTCAACTTCTGTGTAACAAAGTTGTGAACTGTTTTCCATTTGCCATGGACTCCCATGCTGAATGTCACATAACTTGAGCATGAAAAGATGAACCAAGCCATCAATCATGGGTGGAAACTAAGTGATCAGATCAAACAAAGGAGTGGGGACTGAATGAAGAAGCAGATATCACTTGACAGGAACCAGGATCCAATAAGGTAAAGCTCTGGCATCATCTCATGGCATCAGTCCAGTCAGAGCATACCTTTTGCCATAACCTCATAATAAGATGAAATCAGATCATGCTTCATTGCCCTATGCTTATAAAACTGACCCTGGCCCCAGGTCAGGAAAACAGATTTGAGCATTTTCTCCTGTATCCTTGCTGATTGACTTGCAATAATGCTTTTCTCGAAGGTCGGTGCCATAACATTGGCTTCTATGACATGGGGCAGCTAAACCATTGATTGCTTAGAGATGCAATCAGCAAACAGGAAGAGGGGAAAAGTGTTATGGTAGAATCTCAGAAAGCAAGGCTTTACTTCAATTATGCAAATATTAAGAGAAAATTTCAGAATTTATGCTGGACATACTCATGAATTCTATATCTAAGCAAAACTGAGCCTTGATTCCACAGAGCTGATGTGTGGGGAAGATTATTCCAAAGTTAAGTTTTGAGGGTTATGGACTTGGGGCTAGTTGCATCCCTCAGATGAGGAGGGATAAGGAGAAGAGCCCCCCAGGTTACCATACAGATGATGGTCATGAACCATCACTCTCCCTTCCAGTGGGCCTAGCACAAGGTCATGGTTCACAGCAGAAACTCTGATGGTAAATCAAAGTGAAAGCTTTTGATCAGGAAAGTGAAGTGATAAAAAGTACTTTAGGAATATTTACTTAGTATCATTTTATAGGCCTGCCTGCATTTGGAAGAAACTGGTGAAGGAAAGAAGAGTGAGGAGGGAGAATGACACAGAATGGAAAATATGAATTAAAAGTGAAGACAGCAGGCCAACCTCGATAATCAGGAGAATACAAAATAAAATAACAATGAGATTATCTTTTCCATCAAATTTTCAATAATTAAGAAGTCTAGCAATATCTAGTGTTGACAAACAAATGGAAAAAAAACCTTTTGAAGAACAATTTGACACTATACTTTAAAATTTTAAATGAGCACATCCTTTGATCCAGGGATTTCACTTATAGAAATATCACTTGTGCACAAATAAATGGACAGTCACTGCAGTTGATTTATCACAAACACAAAAATAATAATAGCAAACACTCTGGGAAAATAGGTTAACTGTCCATTAGTAAGTAATTAGCAAAATGACATGATGCATCCTTATTTTGTTAACACTTAAATAGCAGTTTAAAAGAATGAAGAAGACCTGGGTGTATTGACATGAAATGATCTTCACAATATGCTAATAAGGGGAAAAACAAGTTAACACAATAATATATATCATGATACACGTGCTATTTATATAAAAAACAACCAAAACCAACCAAATATGTGTGTGTGTGTGTGTTTAGGCCTTAAAGAACATACACCAAATTCTTATTAATTCAAGATAACCATTTAAAAAAGTATTGAACTTTAAATATACTGAAGACATACTGCTGAATGAAAAATTTAATACGTCATAGGTAAATAAGTATAGTATGTTACTACACATGTATGTGCACATTGCTAGGTTTGTATCCAAATAAAACTGGCCTGTGAAGACACATATAATTACCCCCAAGCAGGTGTCAATGATTGCCTCTCAGCAAGAAAGTGAGATGTGTTGGGGATGGGGCAACGTATGGACGGGACAGGTGGCCCTAGTTGATACAAGGACATTTTTAGCATTTACTATATACATTTTCTTTTATTTATATTTTTTATAATGAGCACACATAAATTTGTACAATTTTGCTTGTTTTAAAACAAAATATGAAAAAGAACAACCCCAGGTTTGTATGGTTTCCATTCTGGACCAAATACGTATGCCACCTGGAAGTCATCTCAGAGCCAGTCACCCTCCCCAAGGCCAAGTCCACCCACTGAAGCAGTTAATTAAAGCCTTCTGATACTCTCACATAGGAAGATTCAAAGGGAAGTTTCAGCAGGCTTCAATGATTGTTTCAGCCCAGGATCTACAATCCAAACATACACACACACACACACACACACACACACACACACACACAGAGTTTTCTTGGAGCTCTAAAAATTCATGTACAAAATCTCTATGGCTTAGGCTTTGGTGCTATAGTCTGCAGACACTCTGAAGTCTAGATAAACTGCAAATCGGTCTGCCCTCATTTAAGTAAATCCCTAGGCAATGTCTTGCTACAATATACACTGTAGATCAAATGGCACATCGCTTACACAGATAGCTAAGGCACAAGTTAGGATTTCCTTCAAGCAACAGTAATTTATACCTCTTCTTCCTAAATAAAGAGCCTGTGTGTTTCCTATAGGCACACAATTCTTTCAAACTGGGCATACTTCTTTTGGAGCTGTCCATATTAAGGGCACTCTGTGTCTCCTGGGGATAATTGTAAGTCAGCAATTTGTACTGAGTGAAGATGGCTTTAGTACTACCATTGGCTACAGTTGTTTTATGATGTGTCACACTTTCAGACAATACAATTCCGAGAAACTAGTATCAACAAAGTGAAACTCACACTAAACATAACCCTAACTTTTTAAAAAGACACCAAGGAGGCTTCCATTAGGCTCCTTCATGGAATGTTGGTTACGTTATTTCCTCAAAGTTATTTTAAGACAGAAAATTGAACCACTTGTCTTCATGCCATCAAAACAACTCATTTTTTTCATTCTGTAATTAGTACCTTATTCATTTATTAAACTATTATTTTCAGAGCAGCATTTATTTAATGTACTGAGACCTGCCATATGCTAGGAACTGTGCTAGACACCAAAGTTCAGTGTTCTCTGTGGCCGTCAGTACTGATAACAGATGCTAGGACGGTGAAAAAAGGGATCATCATTGCCATCAGAGATATTGACACCTGGCCAGCTTGATTCGATTAGCTTTTCTTGCCTTTCTTATCATCCATTCATTCATTAGCACAAGTATATATTAAGTTCCAGGCACTGAGTTAGGTATTAGGGATGTAATTGTGAGCAAAATCAAAATCACAGCCTAGAGTGTCCCCTAGTGGAGAAGACAACTATTGATCAAATAATCACGCAAGTAGTACAAAACTGCAACTGTGGCAAGTGCCCCATTCAGAAGTCCACTGTGCTCCTCATCCCTACTCCCACCTTCATAAGGGGAACCAGAGCACATACACTTTACTTTTATAATTCTTTATTAAATCATAATTGTGCGTGCATTAATGCATTTATGGGGTACAATGTGCTGATTTGATATACAATGTGGAATGCTTACATCTAACTGATTAACATAACAGACTCCTTGCTTACTTATTTTTTGTGGTAAAAAAACATTCATACTCTATTATCAATAGTATAGAAATGTATCACTGCATCATGCACATTAGGTTGGATCCCCCAAAATACCCTCCCTCCTCCAAACCTCCCCCTCCCCTCTTTTTCCTCTTCCCTCTTTCTTTCTGGACTATAGTTACGTTTTACCATTCCTGTGAATGTGTAGGTAATTATATCCTGATTTCATAGTAGTATTGAATACATTGGATACTTTTTTTTCTATTCTTGAGATACTTTACTAAGAAGAATATGTTCCAGATCCATCCAGGTAAACAAACTTTAATATGTAGTTGGATTCAAGGTAAGATTTACTTAGGGGAAAAGTGGGGTTTGATTTTAAAAGCTGAAAATCCACTACTGTACAGTATTTCACTCTTTCATTTGGTTATGCATTTTCTGTCTATTGAATCTTTACAACTATATGTCTCCAATATAAGAAGACGAACATTCTTAAAAGCCATTTTTTAATCTTGATGAAAAGTCTTTATTTCTGTAGGGTCTCAAATTCTCTCATCTGATAATCATTTACTTTAAGATTTCATCTGCATTTACATCCCAAATTAATTATTATCAGTAAGCAAAAATCAAGCAAGAAAGTAATTCCTCTTGTTGACTTATCTACTTTCACAAAGCGATTATCTGTAATGCAAACAAAATTCATTCCTGAAGGTGGTATTACCCAGCTAAACTGATTTAAGAGCAGATACTAACCCCCCATTACCACTCCAACTAAGCACAAACCCATTTGGTAGGTTGAACAAAAATGTCCTTAACTTCTATTGAGTAAGCATTTTTAATAGAGTCTAACCATGATATAACATAGTTATAACACATATTTCCTCTTCCCAAATAAAATTGTAACTTCTTACACTAGTGTGTATCATATAATACAATGTATAAAAAACATCAAATAAAGGACATCATATAATCCTTAACCGATTCAATACCTTACAAGTGAAGTTTGGAAATGGCACCAGCCAACTAGCCAAATACATTTATCAATCCTTAACATTTGGGTTTGGGGAATACATCCTTGTTAATGATATCATCCACATTTATAAAGTTATGAATGGTTGACATAGAAAAGGAGGAAGCATTTATGTATTGTCTATTTTATAAGGTTTCATTTGTGCCCTCATCTCCAATTCTCCACTTATTAGATTGTCAAGAAATGGAATTATACTGGTTACAGGTAAACCTTTAAGATGTGGATGATGACTGGTTAAACTTGGTATTTTGGCCAAATATGCCACTTTAGCTAACCTATACATCCCTATCTTCACTATACAAATAAGATATTGAGATCATTCTAAGTCCCTCTTAATTGTTTTAATGTTTCAGAACATAACTTACAGCCCACATTCTACTGAAATAAACTACAGTAATTTAGATGGTAATTTCTCCCCAAAAGATACAAGCACATCCAAATACCTGGAATATGTGAATGTTGCTTTCTTTGGGGAAATAATTTTTACAGATGTGATTACAGATGACAGCAAGCATCCTAGATTATACAGATGGGTCTCAAATTTAATCACAAATGTCCTTAAAAGAAACAGAAGTATACAAAATACGAACACAGAGAAAAGAAGGTGATGGGAAGGCAGAGGCAGAGATACCAGTCATGCTGCCACAAACTAAGATGAATGGCCTAGAGCCAATAGGAGCTGGAAGAGGCAAGGAATGAACTCTTTTCTAGGGCCTACAGAGGAAATGTGGCCCCAAGGACAACCCGATTTGAGACTTCTGACCTCCAGAGCTGTGAGGGAATAAAATTCGGTTTTTAAGTCACTGAATTTGTGGTAATTTGCTGCAGGAGCCACTGGAAAACTAATACAGTAACCAATAGATATTTTGTAGGCATTCTTCACATGAAAGTCTAGACACTCTGTTCTCATATTCCTTGTAAGGCTCAGCAGGTCTTGGTTTTGTTTGTTTGTTTTGGTTTTATTAGACAGAGTCTCACTCTGTCACCTGATAGAATGCCATGGCATCATCTTAGGTAACAGCAACTTCAAACTCTTGAGCTCAAGTGATCTTTTTGCCCCAGCCTCCCAAGTAGATGGGACTATAGATGCCTGCTATGGTGCCTCTCTAGTTTTTCTATTTTTAGTAGAGACAGGATCTTGCTCTTACTCAGACTGGTCTTGAACTCCTGGGCTCAGGTGATTCACCCACTTCAACCTCCCAGATTGCTAGGATTACAGGAGTGAGCCACCAAACCTTCCCAACTCATTAATCTTTAAACACCATTGAATCAGGGGGACCTTTTAGCCATTCTGCAGATGTAAATCAGCTACATAGACATTGTAAAAAATAATCAATATTTTTAAGTTGAAGAAAAAAAGCTGGATTTCCCACTATTAAATTAAAAATACTTATTTCAAAGCACTGAATTAAATTTTGTTTTTTGGGGTTGTTATTGTAGAAAAGTGCGGTATGTTCTGTCTACATACAAATATCTAAAGAGAAAAGTATCTAATTTCATCACATTCAATCTTAGTGCAATGCAATTTGTGTGTGCCTCTAAAGTCAAGTCTATTTAATCTGAATAGTTTTTATTATTCCAGATCAGTTAGCTATAGTGCTGCGTGTGTTTGTGGGTATGTGTGGGTGTGTGTAATTGGTACAGTAGACCACAGAGTAATTCAATTTGTATGCTTCTGTTCTCACTTATAAGTAGGAGCTGATTAATAAGTATACATGGACACATGAAGTGGAATAATAGACATTGGAGACTTGGGCAAAAGATGTGGGATGAATTACCTAACATACACTAATTGGGGTAGGGTTATGCAAAACAACCCAGACTGCATTACTGTGCAATACATCCATGTAACCAATCTGTATGCATGGCCCCACAGATTATAAAAAACATGTGCACAGCTATTCTAGCTTCATATATGATACTATTCACTATATTCTTTACACATTAGGTAAAATAGCTGTGGAAAGGTAAAAATAATTTTTACTGATGATTGTTAGCATAAATTTTTTAAAAATTAACGGAAAATTTATCAAAGTTATCATATTTGTGCTATAAGACACTTAGTCTAAGAGAAAACACCTCTTTCGCTGTGACTTATAATTATAGCCCCTACAGTAGAAAACATTTCCTTATGGGGAAAAAAAAGGAATGTGAATTTTACCTGCACAAAAAGGTCAATGCATTATTTCACTTCAAACTTTACATGAAACATTATGTGACCATTTTTTACTTTGAAAAGATGTAGCAGATTTTTTTTTAATTGTCCTTGATGACCTGGAGTTGTAGAAAGACCATTAGACCTGACATTAGAAGGCCTACATGTTACTTTTGCTTTGCCACCATGTGAGCCTAGGCTCTGTAAACTTTTTTTTTTTTAGGCAGAGTCTCACTTTGTCACCCTATGTAGAGTTCTGTGGCATCACAGCTCACAGCAACCTCAAACTCTTGGGCTCAAGTGATTCTCTTGCCTCAGCCTCCCGAGTACCTGGGACTACTGCACTTGCCACACACACGGCTATTTTTAGAGACTGGGTCTTGCTCTGGTTTAGGCTGTTCTCAAACCTATGAGCTCAGGCAATCCACCCGCCTCGGCCTCCCATAGTGCTAGGATTACAGGAGTGAGCCACTGTGCCTGGCCCAAAACTCTGGATTCTTAATCTGAAAACATGAAGATAAAAGGATCTGAACCACCTTGCTCAAAAAATTGCTACCAGCACCTCTGCCTACTGAAATCCCACTCCTCCTTCAATGGTAAGACCATCATACCTTGCTGGAAAGCAGTGGTTCCTATAGCTGCATGTAGGAATCACCTAAGAAACCAGCGCCACTCCCTGAGATGCTGAATTGCCTGCTTTAGGTGGAAAAAAAACAGGAACAAATACAATCACACCGCCTCATGTGACCCGCAGGCCGCAGTTTGAGGACCCCTGCAGACAAAAATAGGAGGAAAGTTTCTTGTTGACACTCCTAACCTAATCAATCTCTATTTAAGCAAATTTGTCAGCCAACTGAAGTGCTTCAAATCTTCAGTAGAGCATATTGACAAGTGTTTGCAAGAAATTAACAGCTAATAGGTTACCTTCTAAAAATATCAATAACCACTAAAGTTTATATAAGGTAATATCATTCCAAGGATGTTATAAGTACTCATATAATCCTCACAGTAGCGCCATTATAATCCCTATTTTATTGATGAAAACACTGGAGCACAGAGAGGTTACATGAATTACCCATAATCACACACCTGCAGGTTTCTGGGCTAAGATTTGAACCGACAAAAATCACTAGACAACATTGGCCCATAGGGTGGCACCTGTGGCTCAAAGGAGTAGGGCACCAGCCCCATATACCAGAGGTGGTGGGTTCAAACCCAGCTCCAGCCAAAAAAAAAAAAAAAAAAAAAGTCAACATTGGCCCATGGCAGACTGACTGCCCACTTTTGTTCCCATGAAGTGAGTTATATTCTCATGGAAAGTCAGCCCAGTTTGTTCCCAAATCCATTTATATCTGCTGTATTTTAATTACAGAATTTAGTTTTATATTATGTAAACACTCCCCCCCCCCCAGAAAAAACAAACACAGGTAAATGAAAATAAGAAAGTGTTGCTACTCTATGACAACTAAGATGATTACTTTGGAAGGGAACTCATTTTAAAAAATCGCTGTCAATTTAAGTATGAGAAAAACAACTATTATTTGTAAAAAAATCATTAAAATTTAGGTGTTTGTGCCCTGGTTGCTTTGAAAATCATCTAATTTGATTTCTTGGTCCAGTTTAAATAAACTAGCACAAAATCATAAGTAGAACAGAATGAATGAGTTTATATAAGAAAGAGGAAAAAACTGTACTCAATGGACCTCAAGGGAAAAAAAAGGTCTTAGACCTATATCAAAAATGAGAAATTATAATATTTACATTTACATTTTTAAATTAACTAAAGTCTTTCAGGAATTTGTATATAATTTTGCCATTCAATCCTATAATTCCTCTACTAGGTATATACCCAGAAGACCAAAAATCACACTAGAACAAAGATATTTGTACCAGAATGTTTATTGCAGCCCAATTCATAATTTCTAAGTCATGGAAAAAGCCCAAGTGCCCATCAATTCACGAATGGATTAATAAATTGTGGTATATGTACACCATGGAATATTATGCAGCCTTAAAGAAAGATGGAGACTTTACCTCTTTCATGTTTACATGGATGGAG
>CAUYPK010170098.1:0-23380 GCA_963574355.1 Loris lydekkerianus
ACATTTCAAAACTATTAAGAAATGAGTATAATTGTGATGGATGTGTTACTTAGTTCAATGTAAGCATTTCACATTGTATATCAAAGCAGTACCCTGAACCCCATAAATGCATCAATGTACAAAGTTATGATTTAATAAAAATAAAATAATAATAATAAAATAAAAAATAAATCCCCCAAACTATATTCTAAGTTCTCTATAATTGGACAGTCATTTGGCTGGATGATGTCTACAGTTCATCCATTATGCATCTACCAAAAGAACTTCTTTATAAATTCTCCAAAGCCAAAGACATTCCTGCCCTCTAGTCTTTGTTCCTGCATCTGTAAGGTTTCCCCAACTGTCCTGCTCATGTTGATTCCTCCCTTTTAGGAACTCCCTTACACTTTCTAGCTATACCACTTTGTCAATTAGTGCTAAGTGGGTGAACTTCTACAATGGTATTTACTTCCTTTGCTTATATTCTGGATGTTCAACAAGACTAAATATTTCTAGATACACTTTTTTCAACATCTAGTATAATGCAAGAGAGATGACATGTATAATGTTACTGGATAAATGCCTTAAAAATTCTTGATTGTAGTAATAATGATGAAAGCTTCTTTTCAGAATTCTTAACCTCTGCTGTCTCACATCTTGCCCATTTCAACTTACTCCAAAAGAATATGAGGTATAATGTGATAATACATCCCAGTGAGTCACCTAGGCAACCCAATAATGACATCCTTCAGAATATTGGATACCTGTTGTTTCTCATCCTCTCAAAAAAGTCCTATAAAAATAAAGAAAGACATTACTGCATGGCATCATTCTTTGTTTTCATCTGTGTTAATTTTCTAATATTAAAATTGTTCTAGAAATTTAGGTATTAAAAATATTTTAAGATAATATATTACACACTAAATGGCAATAAAATAATTTACTGCATTTTCCCAGGGGAGTGAAAAGTTCTTATAATTTCAATTTTATATTTTTTCAAACAGTGTAAAATTATGCTCATTTATTAATGGAAACTAGTATTTGTCAAGCAATAACATTTATAAGGTGTCTTAACATCTATTTCCTCATTAATGCCTCTCAACAAGGTGAGATATCAATTGCCTTTATTTGTATATGAAGAAACTCAATGATCTATGTGTATTTGACTTAATAAAAAAAGAAAGAAAGAAAGAAAGAAACTCAGAGAAGTTAAGCACAAACTAGAAACTACTTTCAGGTCTTACAATTCCAAATCTAAAATATATTTTATTATTCCCTTTGGGCTTCAAAGGAAGAGCTTCCATTGAATGTTAAATTTAAAATCTGGAATGGTAACATTGTTCCATGCATTTCAGATCCTCAGCTAATCTAATTTCTTTGTGGGCTTTTTTTTTTTTTTTTTTGTAAAAGTAGACATTGCCATCTGTTTAATAGCACCAGCGCTGGAGGAAAAATACCTAGATTTGGGGCATATTAGCTACAGGATGTCAACAAAACTCTTTAACCTCTCTGTGCCTTGAATTCCTACTCTATGAAATCTGTGCAATAATAGCACTTATCTCTTAGAATTTATGTGAATTATAAACTGCTCATCACAGAAACTACAATTTAGTCATCCTGAAAAATGTTACCTATTATTACTATTATTATTTCCTTAAATATGACCACCCTTATACATTTTTTGTTTTCATTTACTTCATTGTTATAAGAAGTCTTATTTTGGTAACATCATTCCACATTCTTCTTCCATGTGTACACGTTTTGTTTTTTTTTTAGCTCCCACTTATAAGTTAGAAAATGCAGCATTTGTTTTTCTGTGTCTGAGTTGCATCACTCAAAGTTGGACAATTAAGTTCAAGAACTCATCCTAGAAAAAGTGCTACATAAACTTATTGCTGAATATCAGGGTGTCACCTTTGAAGTTCTTCCATTGGGAAGCTATGCATTGACACCAGTGCCTAGTCCACACTTCAAAGCAATTTTGGAACTCTTTTCCAGAATGACCATCCTTAATTCTGTATCACATTTATTGATTTACATATGTTAAACCATCCTTGCATCTCTAATATAAAACTCACTTGATTATCGTGTATTATTCTTTTGATATGCTATTAGATTTGATTTGCTACTATTTTCTTAAGGATATTTGCATCTATGTTCTTCAAGATATTGATCAGGTCCAAGTAGTGTATTTTTGGTACTGCTTCAATTGCCTGGGGAGATTCGTTTTTTATTTTTTACCAATCTTCAACAGTTTAGTTTTGGTTAAATTTAGACAGACTGTGCCTGGAAATCTCTCCTATATGCATTTTTTTTTTTTTTTTAAATTTTAAAAGGCATGACTCAAGATAGCAGAGTAGCTAATGTTCATTATTTAGTTTCAGACTGACCCATGTCAAATCCAAACTGACAACAAACTTCCACTCTCTAACCCTCAGTTTTCTTGTTTGTGAAGTCAGTATATCAATGATGTTTACTGCATTTGGTTGTTGAGAGCATTATTCATATGTAAGACACTCAACACAGTGTCTGGCACGTGGTAAAAGCTAAAATCGTGGTAATTATTTTTGAGTTCCCTATTAGATAATGTTTGGAGAATTTAGGACTTATAGGGTAGTATTTACTATTGTCTCAAAGAATAAGATAAAAAGACCAGAAATGAGACTTCTGCTTTTGGGAAGATGGAGTAGATGTACTTTTCCCTACTCCTTCCTTTAAGTACAACTCAAAACCCTGGATATTGTGTATAAAACAAACACAAATAGACTCTGAAAGGTGGAAAGAAGTTAGACCAGGTAGGGACCTTGGGACCCAAGTAATGACTCAGTCATAAATTCTCCAGGTTTTCTTTTTGCTTCTTGTATATTGGATCGGGTGCTGGAGAAGCCCATAATCCAGAAATTCCAATAGGCACAGATCAGAAAGTAAAAGCCCATTTAAAAACCAGGAAAGGGGGGTGGCACCTGTGGCTCAAAGGGGTATGCCGGAGGTGGCGGGTTCAAACCCAGCCCCAGCCAAAAACTGCAAAAAAAAACCCAGGAAAGGGGCAGCCCAGAAAGACAGAAAACTTCAGGCCAATGCCAATGCTATTGCAGCCAAACACCACAGAAAAAAGCTGGCTTCACCTCTACCCACACCAGGAAAGGCCAAATGGGGAACCTAAGCCTCTGTTCTCTCCAGGCTGAAATGCGGCACCCCAACTCCCCACCAGTGTGGTGTGGAGAAGGCTAAGCAGGGAGCTGGAACTGTTGTCCCCATTAGGCAGCTCTCCATCCCCCACACTCTACCATGACAGTGTAAACCAGGGGTCCTCAAACTTTTTAAACAGGGGGCCAATTCACTGTCCCTCAGACAGTGGGAGGGCTGGACTATAGTTTAAAAAAAGACAAAACTATGAACAAATTCCTATGCACACCACACATATCTTATTTTGAAGTAAAAAAACAAAATGGGAACAAATACAATATTTAAAATGAAGAACAAGTTAAGTTAAATCAACAAACTTACCAGTACTTCAATGGGAACTATGGGCCTGCTTTTGGCTAATGAGATGGTCAATGTCCGGTTCCATAGTTGTCACTGCTAGTCTTTACAAGTGATGCAAGTGTGCATCGGTTAGTCTAGACCTGGTTGGAGATTTCAGATGTTTCATTCTGGAAAAAGTCTGTTCTCAGACATAAGTGCTGCCAAAGATGGTTGCCATTTTGAGTGCATGGTTCCAGGGATTAGGGTATGTCTCAGAGGGGAGAGATGCATAGAAATTAGGAAGGCTGCTTGACTTGAATGCATCTTTCAGAGAGTCACAATTCTGCAGTTCAGCCAGTTCCATTTGGTAAATCATATCCACATGTTCAATGTCAATAGAAAATGGGTTACGGAAAAGCTGTAAGTCCTGTTCATGGAGATGAAGCTCTTTAAATCTAAATTGGAACTCCTTTTGCAACTTTTCTAGTGAATCCACACATGTTTTATTTGGGAATGCAACCAATGGATTTTGCACTAACAGATTTTGAGTTGTGGGGAGATGGCAGAAATTTTCCTCCTTCACTTGTTTGATGGGGAAGCCTAATTTAACTTCAAATGCTTTCACATGTGATTGCATATCACAGAAGAGCTTCCCCTTTCCTTGAAGTTGCACATTGAAATTGTTGAGTAGCTCTGTTACATCTGTCAGAAAGGCAAGGTGCCATTTCCATTCTGCATCATTGGGCTCTGGTACTTCTTTGTTTTTTGAAAGCAAAAAAGCTGTAATCTATGGAAGTAAGTCATAGAAATGTTTCAAAACTTTCTCTCAACTCAGCCAATGGACTTGTGTGTGCTATGGAACATCTTCATAGGCAACACTTAGCTCAGACAGAAGTTCCTGAAGTTGTCTGTGGTTTAGTGCATTACCTCTAATGAAGTTAACACAAGATACCACAATTTTCATAACAGTCCCACTTCAGTGATTTACTACACAGCGCTTGTTAGTGGATGAGGCAGTGTATGGCTATTGGATAAGAATGGTTATGTCTGTCCATCTCTTGGTTAATGTGAGCAATTACTCCTTTTTTAGACCCCACCATGCTAGGAGCACCATCAGTTGTCACACTGGCTAGGTTAGCCCAGTCCAGCTCCAAACCATTCACAATTTGGCAAACTTTCATAGATATCCTCTCCTGTAGTTGTTCCTTTGATGCTTTGCAGTGCAGGAAGCTCCTCTGTGACTTCAAAACAGTCATTTGTCCCATGAATAAAAATTAGAAGTTGTGCAGAAGCATGATAATCATTACTTTTGTCAAGTGCCAAGGAAAAATAGGAAAGTTTTTTTGTGGAGTTTTGCAAATGCTGATGCAAATTGTCTCCCATTTCTTCAATCCTTCGTGTAATTGTAGGTCCTGAAAGACTCACTGTACTAGATAAATTGGCCATCTCTGGACACATCTCTTTGGCAACAGAAAGAAGACATTCTTTAACAAATTCTCTCTCCATGAATGGTCTGTCAGTGCATGCTATTAGCTTGGCAACTCGAAAACTTGCTCGCAGTGATGAAGTATTTAGCTGTTTCTGCTTCACAAAAGTATTTTGCTGAGTTGTCAATGTATTTTTCAGTTTTAATACTTTATCTTTTCTCACTTCTCTGACCAAACAATCATATTTATCTTTATGTTGAGTTTGATAGTGTCAATGCAAATTGTATTCTTTGAACACAGACACTATATTCTGGCATATCAAACACACAGCTCTTTCCTTGTACTGCATGAAAAAGTAATCATAAGTCCACTGTTTTTTGAATATCCTACACTCCGACTCAATTTTTCTCTTTCTTGATATCATTGTTTCCTAGGGATTCCAAATTGCTATTAGTAATTATATATATAATAATATATATAATGCTAATATGTATATTAGTATATATATAGCACTACTAAAACAATATACCAGCAATAACTTTGCCCACACAGAGAAATATAGACTGCACTGCCCATCAATGCAGTCTGATCAGTGTCCATCAATTGCAGCCTTGCCAGTCCACATCATTTCAGCCTCACCAGTGCCCATATTGGTGGAAGTCCACTCAGGCTCACACTGATGTGGTGTGGGAACTGGCACGAATACAGAGCCGGTTCCTCCACTACCTTTCCAGTTCACACTACCCTGTGTGAGCCGCACTGCGATCTGTGAACTCGCACAGGAATCTGATCACATGGGTGAGTCAATCAGATTCCACTGCAGGAAAAAAGAAGGCACCTATGCCTTTTTCTTCTGAATCTAATGCAAGTTCAGCCATACAAGTATATGGCTGAGCATGCACTGCTCAGAGATCGCAACAGTGTGAACTGGGGCTTACACAGCACACAACATACAACATCATACACAACTGAATAGCAATCAGAATATAAATGTAGGGGAGTTAGAGAGTGCGGCTCACATTCTACACATGTGCACTGCGGGTCTGAGATGAGTCAGCTGCTAAGCAGGACAGGCAGCAGTGGCAATAACACCCAGTAGGCTGGATAAATGTCCTGGGCAGGCTGCATGTGGCCCATGGGCCGTAGTTTGAGGATCCCTGGTGTAAACCATGTGGGTGGCCTGGACTTCCATCCCCCCCTGGCAGTAATGAAGTACTTCTCCCCTTCACTCTGTGGTGGACTAAAGGGTGTCTCGTATAGAGATAGAACTTCCACTACTGCCCAGTAGTCATGAGGCTAGGCTCCTCAACCCCTCCATGGTGTCCATGGAAAGCAGTGAGGAGACACTCCTACCCTTGCCAGCTAAGATGTCAGTGGAGGCCTAGTGTTAAACCAGAACTCACAACTTTGCCCAGTAGTAACAAAGGCTTCTACCCCATCAAGTAATAAGGAGGGAGCATCCTACCATCCCCTTCCCTGGCTAGAGGGGTGTGAGAGGAAGCCAGCTAAATCAGAAAGTTTATGGCCAGGCCTGGTGACTAAAGCCTGTAATCCTAGCCTAGGGAGGCCAAGGCAGGTAGATTGCTTGAGTTCAGGAGTCTAACAGCAGCCTGAGCAAGAGTGAGACCCCATCTCTAAAAATAGCCGGGTGTTGTGGTGGGTGCCTATAGTCCCAGCTACTTGGGAGGCTGAGGCAAGAGGATTGCTTGAGTCCTAGAGTTTGAGGTTGCTGTGAGCTGTGATGGCATGGCACACTACTGAGAATGCCAAAGTGAGACTTCTGTCTTAAAAAAGAAACAAAAACAACAAACAAACAAAAAAACCCCACAAAGCCCCAGAAAGTTTAAGATTCAGAATCTCATAATATAATACTAAAAATGCCCCCATTTCAATAGAAAATCACTCGTCCTAACAAAAAAGCAGAAAGTTCCAAACTGAATGAAAAAAGTTCCAACTCCTAGATGACACAGAATTTAGAATTATCTTGCAAAGTTTTATTGAAACTGTTCCAATGAGCAATTACAAACATGCTTGAAACAAACAGAAAAGAAAGTCTTAGTAAAGAAATAGAGGAAATGAAAAAGAATCAAATGGAAATTTTAGAATAAAAAATATAACTGAAATGAAAATGGGACTGACAACAAAATGGAGAAGACAAAGGAAAAAAATCAGTGAATTGGAAGATAGAACAATGGAAATTACCCAATCTAAAAAAAGAGAGGAAAAAAAACAAACTTAAAAAAAAAAAAAGTGAACGGAGCCTTCGTAATCTATGAGACTATAACAACAGATCTAACATTTGTGTCATCGGAGTTCCAGAGGGGAGGACAAAGAGGTAATTAAAGAGGGCCAGGTACAGAAGACAAGGCACAGTGGCCCATGCCAATAATCCCAGTGCTTTGGGAGGCTGAGGTGGGAAAATCACTTGAAGCTAGGTGTCTGAGATCAACCTGGCTGATAGTTAGACCCCATATGTACAAAAAAATTTAAAAATTAGCCATGCACAGTAGTGTACACCTATAGTCTTAGTTCATCAGGAAGCCGAGGCTGGAGGATCACTTGAGCCCAGGAGTTGGAGGCTACGTGAGCTATGATTTTATCACTGCATTCCAGCCTGCTGGGTGACAGAGCGAGATGTTGTCTCTAAAAAGAGAGAGAGACACAGAAACTTAAAGAAGTAATAATTGCTGAAAACTTCCCGAATTTGACAAAAGACATAAACCTACAGATTTCAAACCAAGCAAATCACAATCTTGGTCAAAATCCTAAAAATTGAAGACAAAAAAAAAAAAAAAAAAGATTGGAAGCAGAGAGGAATGACACATTACTTACATTTCCTTACCTATAGGGGACAAGCAATTATAACAACATGTAGATTTCTTATCAGAAATCATAGAAGGCAAAAGGTAGCACATTTTTCAAGTGATGAAAGAAAAGAACGGTCAACTCAGAATCCAGCAAAATACCCTTCAGGAATGAGAGAACAGTAAAGACATTCTCAGATGAAGGAACACCAAGAGAATTTGTTACCACAGACTTACACTGAAAGAATGACTGATAGAAATCCTCTAAAATAAAAAAAAACAAAACAAAAAAGATAAAAGAAGGAATCTTGAAACATTATAAAGGAAAAACAATACAAGAATAAACAGAAACAGGCTCAGGGCCCATAGCTCAGTGGGTAGGGCACCAGCTACATACACTAGGGCTCACGGGTTCAAACCTGGCCCAGGCCTGCCAAACAGCAATGATAACTACAACCAAAAAAATAGCCAGGCATTGTGTAGCTATCAGAAAATATGTACAGAAATTCTATCCTGAAAACTTTAGAACACTAGTGAAAGAAACTGAACTTCCAAATGAAGAGACCACAATTATGAATTGGAAGACTCAATGTAGTAAAGATGTTAATTTTCCCTAATTTGGTACATGAATTTAATGCAAGTGCTACTGATATCCCAGCAAAATTTTTATAAATATAGATAAGATTATTCTAAAATATAGGTGAAAAGGCATAGAAAGTAGACTAGTTAAAACTATTTTGAAAAAGGAAAATAGCCAGGCATGGTGGCTCATGCCTGTAATCCCAGTACTGGCAGGCCGAGGAAGGTGGATTGCCTGAGCTCATGAGTTCAAGACCAGCCTGAGCAAGAGGAAGACCTCATCTCTAAAAAAAATAGCTGGGCATTGTCCCAGATGCCTGTAGTCCCAGCTACTGAGGCAAGAGAATCACTTAAGTCCAAGAGTTTGAGGTTGCTGTGAAGTGTGATGCCAAGGTACTCTACTGAGTGTGACAGAGTGGGACTCTGTTGAAAGAAAGAAAAAGGAAGAGAGGGAAGGAGGGAGGGAGGAAGGAAGGAAGAAAGAAAGGAAAGAGACAGGGTGAGGGGAGGAAGAAAGAAAAGAAAAGAGAGAGAGAAGGAAAGGAAAAAAAAGAAAAAGAAAAAGAAAAAAAAGGGGGGGAAATCAGCCTATTCAATTTAAGGTTGATTATATTATATAATGCCATTATGAAGACAATGTGGTATTGGAAAGGAGACACAGGTCAATTCACTAGAATAGACAGCCCAGAAATAGGCTCACACACACACACACACACACACACACACACAAAGAATTTTTTTTTTTAAAGACAGTTCTTACTCTGTCACCAAGGCTAGAGTGCAGTGGCATCATCTTGCTCAATGCAACCTCCATCCCCTTGGCTCAAGAGATCCTCCTGTCGCAGACTCCCGAGTAGCTGGATCTATAGGTGTGCAATACCACACCCAGCTAATCTTTCTATTTTTTGTAGACAAAGGGTCTCGCTCTTGCTCAGTCTTGAACTCCTGTCGTCAAGCGATCCTCCTTCATTGACCTCTCAAAGTTCTAGGATTACAGGCGTGAGCCACCATGCCTGGCCCCAAGTGATTTTTGACAAACTTACAAATGCAATCCAAAGGAAGAAAGATAATCTTTTTAAAAAAGGTTGCTAGAGCCATTAGCTATTTGTGCTAAAAAGTGAATCTCATGAATATGTAAATAAAAGATGCTGACTCATTTAAAAGCAACCCCCACCCCCCCAAAAAAAACCTAAACGTCAGACTTCGTCAAAAATTAACTCAACGACCAAAACTTTTTGAAACTTGTCATTTGGGGGGATGATTGGATCACGCAGTTCCTCCCAGTACCTCTCATTTTCATCTATTCAGCATGTCAGCGCAGCAGTCTCTGTTGGGTTTGGCATAAATGATTTTGGTAAAACCATCTTCTAATTGCTGCCTAGGAAAGTCATTCATAACTCATTCCTTTTATTTAGTTTTGTTCCGAGTTAAAATATCTTTCTTGTGTTTTCTGATTATAAAAGTAATACCTGCTCATTGTAAAAATTAAAAAAATATAGAAATGTAGAAAATGTAAGTCCCTGGTTTCCCATCCCCCCTAAAACAACCATTGCTCACAGTAGGATGTATGTCCTCCCAGGGACTCTAGAATTTAAACGTTATTTTCATTACTTCTTTCTGTTTGAAGATATATTCTTTCCTCAGACATTCAACACAAGTTCAACTAACCTTATCCCTCCATGACCCAAACGGGTGCCATCCTTTATCACAATGTGAAATTATCTTTGAGAGAGAATAGCCCAAATATATTCCTGATTAAAATTTGGCACTTGTTATTGCTCTACGCAGACCAGATTCCTGCAGAATTGTGCCTGGAGAGAAAAGTTTGGTTGAAGTTTTCTGGAAACTTTCAAATTGCAAATGGAAACTTGGACACACTATCTAAAAAGAAACGTACTGGAAAAACAGTCTGAAGAGTTGACAAATTGTATACTAGATTGAACACATGGAATGCAATGCAACAAGACTTTTTGCACTAAAATTTATCCTAATATGTAAAAAAAAAAAAAAATTAACTCAAAATGGAACATGGACATAAATGTAAAGTATAAAACATTTAGGAAAAAATAGAAGAGAACTTTGAGATCTAGATCTAGAGTTCTTAGACTTGACAACAGAAACATGATCCGTAAAGGGAAAATGACAAATTGGACTTCATCAGAATTAAAAACGTTTGCTATGTGCAAAATTGTGTTAAGAAGATGAAACCACTAGTGTTTAAAATACGTGACAAATCCTTAAAACTCAACAGTCTGAAAAAATCCAAGTATAAAATGGGCAAAAGACATTTCACTAAAGACTGTGTTTGCTATATGGGAAAATGTTTCACATAATTGCCCATTATGGAAATGCAAATTAAAACCACAGTGACAACATTTACACACACATACACACGTCAGAATAGCTAAAAAAATTTTTTTAAGGGGAAAACACCACATTCTGTTAAGGATAAGGAGAAACCGGATCACTCCTATATTACTGGTGGGAATGTAAAATGGTACAAATGCTCTGGAAAATAATTTGGAAGTTTCAAATTTTTTTTTAATTTTAATTTTATTTATTTATTTTGAGACAAAGCCACACTCTGTCACCCAGGCTAGAGCACTCTGGTGTCATAGCTCACAGCAACTTCAAACTCCTGGGTTCAAGTGATTTTCTTGCCTCAGCCTCCCGAGTAGCTGGGAGTATGGCTGCCTGCTCCAATGCCCAGCTAATTTTACTATTTTTGGTAGAGACAGGGTCTCGTTCTTGCTCAGGCTGATCTTCAACTCTTGAGTTCAAGGAATCCTCCCCAAAAGGCCTCCCAGATTACAGGCATGAGCCACTGCACCTGGCCTAATTTCTTTAAAAATTATACATGCAACTACATAACAACTCAGCTGCAATCTTGGACATTTATCCGAGAGAAATGAAAACTTATATTCACAGACAAAAAGAATGTACACAAATGCTTATAGCAACTTTATTCACAAGAGCCAAGAACTAGAAACTATCCAGATGGGTGAATGGTTAAAAATCTGCGGCTTATCCATACCATTGAATATTCCTCATAAGTAAAAAGTAATAACTCTTGATATATGCAACAACCTGGGTGAATCTCCAGAGAATTGTGCTGAATGAAAATGTAAATCCTAAAAGGTTGCATACTACATGATTCCATCTCTGTAACATTCTTGCAATGACAAAGTTATAGAAATGGAGAAAAAATTAGTGGTTTCAGGGGCTGAGAAGCGAATGGAGGTAGGAATGAATTGTGTGTAGCTATAAAAGAGAAACACCGGGATTCTTGTGGTGTGGAATTGTTCTGTATCTGGGCTTTACTAATGTTGATATCCTGGTTGTGATACTCTACTACAATTTTGCAAAATGTTACCATTGGAGGGAACTGAGTAAATAGGATATGAGCTTTCTTCATGTTATTTTTTATAACTGCGAGTGATTCTACAAATTTTTCAAAATGAAAAGTTTAATTAAAAAGAGAGAGCAAGAGAGAGAAAGAGAAAGAGAAGGAGAGAGAGCTGGTACAATGGCATGTGCCTGTAGTCCCAGATACTTGGAAGGCTGAAGTATTAGGATCATTTTAGCCCAGGAGTTGAAGGCCAGCCTGGACAACACAGCAAGACCCTCACTCCTAAAAAACAATAAAGAAACCAATGTGCAGTCTAATTCTATATCCAGGTGATTTTTAGAAAGACATTACTTGATAAATTACTCTGCCTCAGTTTACCATTCATCTGTAAAATGTAGGAAATAACAACTATATTCTATCCTGGAGTTGGGCAACTATAGTTGAAAAATGTTTAAGACCCTGAACACAGTGCTACACTCTTGAAATCAACATCTTCTGGACTTTATATTTCATTGGTCTCCAATTTATTTTTTTGTATCCACAGAACCATGGGTTGGACACTGGAGAGTGGTGGGAACTCGAGCAGAAGGTGCTTCCCACATGGTCTGCTTCTTCCAACATTCAACTCCATTTCCCTACCCTTTCAGTCTTGCTTTCATTGTTTTCCATATTAGAATTCTGAGGGATTTTGCAGAAGAAAAGTGATATTTTGCAGAAGAAAACACTTATGGAATTTTGAAATCAACTCTTCTCATCCCAATCTTTGATCTTATGGACCAGGAGACTAGGAACCAGAGTGACTTACTCAAGACATGAAGGTAGTTGGTGGTGGAACTAAGAACAGAAGCAGGTCTATTATTTCCTCGGTCCAGTATTTTCTCATTAAATCATGGTGCCTTGTATTTTGATTGCTTTCTCAATATTTTTTGTCAATGATCAAATAGCTTCTTAAGCAGATAGGAATCTGCTAAAGCCACATTTATTGTTGTCTAGAGGAGCAATTTTACACAGACTTCCTTAGGGAGATGAATAGAATTTGTAGACATGTTGGTAGTGACAGTATCAGATATTTATAGGCAGATAGAATTCCAGGAGTGTCTTAAACATACTTACATTGTTTAGTGTACATATCGGGAAAAGCTTGTGGGTGCCACCTAGTGGTCCAAGTGGTAGGCATTAATAGTAGTAATTCAAATGACATTTTAAAGCCCCTCCTTTCTTAATGTTATTCAATTGGTATGTTAAAAGCATTGCCAACTACCTCATCTACTTTATTTTTATAATGTTTTAGGTGGAAAATGCTTTTCAGAGTACAACAGGAAAGACTCATTTTTGGTTCAGCTGTAAAGATAATCTCTGCTAATTAAAAACTTCCTTCTTAATAGAGCAAATATTATTTTCAAACCCAAATTACTTTCTAATTACAGCTAATCCTTAGAATAGTGAAATATTACCCAGTACACATCATTAGGATTCCTATAAAATTGATGGTTGGGTTAAGTGCTTAAAAGTACTAACATATTATTTTAAGAAATTTTTGTGATTAAAAAATTTTGTGATACTAAATCAAGTATTGTATGAAAAATAATTTTTGTGTTCATATTACAGACTATCGTCATAAGGGCTGTAATTATAATTAAGTGTACAATTAATCATTAGAATGTTTTAGCTGTTTGAAGTTTTTAACTAACATTCTTCTTTTTTTTTTTTTTTTTGAGACAGAGTCTCACTATGTCACCCTCGGTAGAATGCCATGACGTCACATTTCTCAGCAACTTCAAACTCTTGGGTTTAAGTGATTCTCTTGCCTCAGCCTTCCAAGTAGCTGGGACTACAAGCCCCTGCCACAGCGCCTGCCTATTTTTTTGTTGGAGTTGTCATTGTTGTTTACCTGGCCCGGGCTGGGTTTGAACCCACCAGCCTTGGTGTATGTGGCTGGAGTTGTAACCACTGTGCTAAAGGCGCTGAGCCTAAACATAATATTTTGTTCATTGAAAATGGATACAGAACAGATATAATCCTTGTCCTAACATCAAAGCAATTATCTGAGTAGATCAAACCCATCACTACAACTATTGGATACTTAAAACACTTAATTACATCTTTATTCTAACCATATACTTTTTTTTCTCTTATGAGGGGGGCATGAAAGGAGTGAATCATAAAATAATTTGTTTGTTCAAGGTGTTACTAACTTTAGAAATTGCTAGTCATCCGGGCTAGCCCACTTATCAAAGTTATTTTCAGAACAATTATAACAATGACTAAATAGTCAAGAACATGAAAGATGTTTGGTAGAAAAGGAAAAGGGCAGTTGTTAATAAGTCTGTAAAGGGAACCTGAATAAATCCAAGAATAGCAGGGTACCAAAGTGGCCACTGAGAGGAATGGGACCAGTGATGGGAAAAGAAGAGAAGAGATTTTTTTTTTTTTTTTTTTTTTTTGTATTTGAAAACGAAGCAAAAAATTTTATTAGACAAACTATCATTGGGATATGACCTCAAGGTGCAGATACATCAAAAAGTACAAAATCATATAGTTTTAAAAGTTGGATTTACTTCTCTTGAGTAGTTTCATTACAAGTTCTTTGGTTACTAACACCTGATCTATGTACAGCCATAGAATAGATTCTTCTTGTAAACCAAGGCATGACTCAAGGTATCTTCACTGAAAATCAAATTCCTGGAACTAGATGTTTAATAAAAAGTATAAAAGCAGAATTATCGAGAAGCTAGTGAATGGCTAGGTAAAGCAGTCATGAAAAACAGCTCAAGGACAATCGGTTTATGTAACATGGTGTGACAAATACTGCGAGGCTGTGAGCCAAATACCCTGGATTCCACAGCTGTATGATAGAACTGGTTGTATCTTTGGCCTTATAAAGATCTAAGTTTCCATGTGTACAAGAAACTGAGACAACTAGAAGGTCTAAATGAGATGGTTTCTAAGGTTCTGCTACAATTTAAACCACTATAATTTTAAGTCTTCTGAGAACCATCTGTATCAGATAGCCCCACCAGGAATGCTGGTATCAGATGGAATGTGAGTTTCTAGGAACACAGGTATGCATATATGACAAAACAGATGAGACAAAAATGATACGTTCTGATGATACTTTGCAGCCACCATTTTCAAAAGACTAAAATTTCCAGGATTCGTGGAAGTGGGAAAACTATTGCTCATAAACCGGTCTTTCAACTGTTATCAATACGCCTGAATCACAGTGTTAGCAGCAAAGCTTGTTAAATTTGAGGGCAACAAGTCACATAAGTCTTGCTACAGCTATTTCACATGCTGCTACTGAATGTACGTTCAAATCCGTACCTCAGAAAGGGACTTTTATTTGGAGTTAGTGTCTTCATCAGGTTAAAGTGATGTTATTAGGATGGGCCCCAATCCAGTTTGCAGTGTTCTTATAAATAGAGGAAATTCGGAGACAGATTTGCATACTGGGAGAACACTGACATTTAAAATCCCAGGAGAAGCCTGGAACAGATCTTTCCCTCAAAGCCCTTAAAAGGAACCAACTCCCCCGATTTCCAACTTCTGGCCTCCAGAACTGAGACAATAAATTTCTGCTGGACAGGTGACCAAATTTGTAGTATTTGTTGTGGCAGTCATTATCATAAGTAGTTTGTGTATTTCCATCCCAGTAATCCCTCATCTCCCAGATCTTCCTAACCTCATATTAATATTTCAGTGGGTTTTCTCAGTCGATAAGCAATATGACATCAGAAGTTGGGGCATGACATGGTTCTATAACTGAAAATGGAATGTGGAAGCTATGAAATACTTTTATTATTATAACCCTTTACCAGTTCCTCTTCATTCCCAACTTAAATTATTCAACACATAGAAAGGGGGTTAGAATTTTTTTTTTTTTAATTTTAAAAACAGACTAAGAAAACTAAATCTTTTCCTCCTATGAAACTGGCCTCCTAGTGTTATGAAAATAATTACACAGCACTTGTGTTTCTTTTTAACTTGTAGACAAAGACAGACAACTCTAAGAAATACTTCTTTTGCAACCCAGAACTCACTGTTCACTATGAGTTCTGACACATATAAGGATTATTTTAAAAAAAAAAACAAAAAACAAAATCAGAGTCCACTGATTACCAGAGAACAACTACTGATAAGAAACACAAAAGGAGGATTGGTTTCTTACTAATGAGATTATCAGTGGATTTAATTGTATATTATGTTGCATTTTAGTTCTGGTAGTACAATAATTTAATGACTTCATACATGAAAATCTAAGCTTGTCCTCCTTAAAAAAATAAATAAATAAGTAAAGTAGCACCTATGATTAAGGATGGAGAACTGTAGCTCTTTCTTCAGTACCTGTTTTTCAATTCATGAAATTAAAGAACATATAAGAAACAGAATGACAGTCACCAAGAATGATTAAAACCGTGAACTATCGTGGAATTGAAAATACCACATTTAAGATTCAATTATATACTGAAAAATGGAGCAATGCCAAGAAAACTGGACAATGTTAAAGGCAAATTTTTAAAGTTTGGTTTAAAATCATTCATTTTAACATAGCCAAAAAAAGCGGAATTTATTATTCTACATTAACATTCTGTAAATTTAAATAAAGAGAATAATCATGTGGTCTCATGGATTGGGAGGTGACTTATTAACTCCCTTTCATTACCAAACCTCATCAAGCAGTCACTACATTTATGAGGTAAGTCCGCTGAATGCTTGAAATCTAGATGAATTTTAAGATTTCAATTTTTCCTGTTGAATATTTGCAATATTGACATAAATAAGTCCCTTCAGATAAATGTGAATTTAGATGCTTGCAATATTCTAGCATACTTCAAAAGCCTTTCCCACAGTCATCACAAACATGAGGAAAAATTTTAGTATGTTCAATAGCCACATGCCCATTAACATTGGTATAAAGTCTACTCTGAAAACCACATACTTGACATACAAAGAAGTTTTTACATTTGTCAAAGGTAATTTTGCTTCAGAGGCAATACTGTCCATGTTCTCCCTTGTTATACTTATCACTTAATTCTATTAATTTACACACATGCTCATTTACTATACGGCTATGTGCAAGTCTTCTGGGTCATTAGTTTTGTGTTCACAGAACTGACGCAAATACTGCTCATCACAGCTGTGCTCCTGGAAATGGAGGTAGAGTTCACTACTTGAAGAGAACTGCACATCACACTGCTCACACCAGTAGAGGTGACCACTAAAAGGGGTGTCTGCAATGTGCTGGCTTAGGTTCTCAAAAATTACTGTCTTATAGTCACAGTATTTAGAAATGTAGGGATCCTCTGCATGTAGTTTGGCATGTTCTATCAGAAGCATGTTGGCAGAGAAACTTTCCTTGCATACTCGACACACATTTGAATCAGTACGTTTATGCTTCAGGATCATATGCTGCTTTAAATCAGAAAAATATTTGCTGTTGAGCTCACAAAGTTCACATTTATAGAGGCCACTGCTATTAGCTCTCAGTAAAGGCCATTTTTGCTGGGCAGTCACGTTCAAAGCCTGGCTCTTGTCAAGAATTTTACAAAGTTTAGCTGGTGGCTCGTCATCTGTTTGGTCTTGGAGACTCTGAGAGGAACTGTTTTCTGTGTCTATATCATAGTCCTTGGAAAATGCATACACTTTTACAGCAATTGGAGTACCTTCAGCTGTGTGAACTTCTATAGGACTCTCCTCTTGGGTCTGTTGATTGACTGATTCACACTCTTTGTCACAAATTTCAATATCAGCAGATTTTTCTGTAGGGAAAGTAGTGTGGTCTAGAATTCTAAGCACTGGACTAGGAACCAGGTGGTTCTGATTTCTGTTTCTGGCCTTGGTTCCATCTGTAAATTTTGGCAAGTCATTTGACGTTTCAGTATCAGAATCATCATCTTTGTTGTCAAAATATTTTAAGTCTGGCTGTCTCATAGAACAAACACTATAACAATGGTCAGAAAAAATTCCATTGAATCCATCTGCAATTCTGCTTATTCCAGAGGAGTCTGAATAATGGGAAGGGTGTAAAGTCTTCCTTTTTTTTTTTAGGATACTCATTTGTATCTTCTCAACCCTGCTTCCCCAGGAGAAGTGCGACAATGGCTTTGTCCAGATCGGGCAAGGTAGACGGCTTGTCAAACCGCCAAATATGCCAGCTGTCTGTTGGGGACAAAAAGGGCAAGAACGCGTCCTGGATTTCCAAAGGACCATCCACGGCTTGTCTACAGGGCAAAAAGTTGAAACTACGGGATCCAGAGACAACCCGATTCACAGGCTTAAGAAATTATGGTGGAATCAATGTGAAGTTATACGGGAATTGGATTCGACAATTTAAATCCTTTTCTGACTCTGAGTTTCTAATCAGAAGAGAAGAGATTTTACAAAAAGACATGAAGTACCATCATGGGAAAGGTAAAAAAATTCTGAGACAATGTTAAGATGGTGAAAAAAGTTTAACAGGAGCCATTAGGAAAACATATTTAAGTGCCTGCTTATTGTGGGTGGCGTCTGTGGCTCAAAGGAGTAGGGTGCCAGCCCCATATATTAGAGGTGGTGGGTTCAAACCCGGCCCCAGCCAAAAACTGCAAAAAAAGAACAAACAAACAAACAAACAAAAAAACTTGGCAGGTTGTGCAAATTATGCTTTCCAGTGTTCCAGGTTTATTTTAATATTAATAGTTGAATTTTTAAAAACTATTGACTAGAGTTATATTTTCAGACTATTGATTTAGAAGGAATTATTAAGAAAGGGCTAGAAGGGGAAGGGAGGGGGGAGGTTTTGGTGGAGGGAGGGTAATGGGTGGGGCCACATCTATGTTGCATCTTAAAATGGGTACAGGCGATTGCACTAATGTACACAGCTATGATTTAACAATAATAATAAAAAAAAATCAAGATAAAAAAAAATTTCCATCCAGCCTTTTAATTTTATTTTCTCTTAAATTCATTATTAAAATATATCTGTTCCATGATTTCCATCTCTGATAATACAAGCTTTGGTTAGCTTTATTACCATAATAATTTGTACTTTTTAAAATTAAAACAATATATCAAAAATTATGGAAAAATAAAAATATAGATAAAAATTAGCTCTTACCCATAATTCCATCTCTCAGAAATAAGCATTATTAATTCCTGAGTTTTTCACTTCAGATCTTTTTCTATGAATAAATGTGGATTTATCTTATGCATAAAAAAAAAAAAAGGGGCTAGAAGGCTTGGCACCAGCCACGGACACCAAGACTGGCTGGTTAGAACCCTACCTGGGCCAGGTAAACAACAATGACAGCTGCAATAAGAACAAAAAATAGCCAGAAATTGTGGCCGGAACCTGTAGTCCCAGCTACTTGGGAGGCTGAGGCAAGAGAATCACTTAAGCACAAGAGTTTGAGGTTGCTGTGAGCTGTGATGTCACAGCACTCTAACGAGGGTGACATAGTGAGACTCTGTCTGAAAAAAAAAAAAAAAAAGGGCTAGAATCAGACATGAAGTTTACAGGTTGCACTCATCAGTCATGCCAGGAAATATTAAGTTCATCCACTGACAAACTGAATATTTCCTCCTTTAAAAAAAATCTGAACATTGAAACACCCTCAGCATTTTTTAGTTCAATGATACACATTGGATGTTGAGGACGTTGGAGAAAAATAGCAGGTTTTGAAGGAAAAGTACATGAGGCTTTTTGTGTTGACTCCTTTAAATTACAGGAAATAGAATGAACATTAAGTAAGATATTGTTCAGATCCTGGCTTCCCTGCTTACACCCTACCCTCATGCACCCACTTGCTTCCTCTGTAAACTGAGAATCGCATTAACTGTGCCTAAGGAGCTTATCAGTACTTGGCACAGAGTGATGATCAAGAAATGTTAATTTGCCAGGCTTGGTGGCTCATACCTGTATTCCTAGCATTCTGGAAGGCACAAGCAGGTGGGTCGCCTGAGCTCAGGAGTACTAGACCAGCCTGAGCAATAGCAAAACCCCATCTCTAGAAATAGCTAGACGTGTGGCAGGTGCCTATAGTCCCAACTACTCGGGAGGCTGAGGCAAGAGAATCGCTTAAGCCTAAGAGTTTGAGGTTGCTATGAGCTATGATGTCATAGCACACTACTGAGGCCGACTAAGTGAGTTTCTGTCTCAAAAAAAAAAAAAAAAGTTAAGTTCTTTTTTCTTAATATAATATTTAGTAAAGCAATCAGCAAGGCCTTAAAAGTTCTTTCCCATGGGTTTTTGGTTTCACTGGTTGCACAGACCTACACTGGCAAAAAAGTCACAAGTTATAGTCTAACTTACATAAAATACTTACATACAATCCTTAAAGCCCAAAGAATCTATTGTCATAATCATAACAAGCAGACTTTGTGCCTAGTGATACACATTCCACCTGGACTTGAGGTTGCAAATTTCTTAGTCTGCTGCCAACACAGAGCTTTTTAAACAATAAGAGACAAATAAGTGTCTAGGCTAGGAGAAGAACACGTCTATTTTGAGGACCAGTTACCAATTCAATATGAAATGTTGGTGGTTGCTAAAGAGATTTTTGTATCAAGATTTGAGAAAATATTCTTGCTTTTATTAATATCTGCAAAGATGTATAAATGAATACAGATGATAATTTTTAAGAATTCTACTCAAGATTCATTACCCTTGCAATGTCAGTATTATCTCAAATCCAGAAACAATCCCACTGGTAACACGCTACTATTGAGATTTAGCATCTACATTAGGGCCCCTCAACACCTATCTAATGATACTCACACCCTCTCACATTACTAAATAGTGCTGGTAGACATAGGCTCTCAGTGTGTACTATGAACTTAGCAAAAAGAGAAAAAGGTAAGAGAGACCAGCACATTGGTAAAGTGCCAGCTCAGTTCTTTAAAAAAAAAAAAACCCAAACCTGGCAATATTTAAAGTCAAAGTAGAATGCATATTTTTTAGAAAATGTTTAAAATGTTGAATACTAATTATATGTAAGAAATTGTATGTAATTAGGAGGGCTTAAAAAATCTGTACACATTTTAAGTGATGTTATCTATGCATTACTTTTCTAAGTTGAACTAAATTCTGGTAGTGATGTGCAGTTTGATGTTCGCTCAAAAGATGGCATTAGTCGAATGAACGCTAGAGTTACTGTGGGACAGGCAGGACAAAGCAAATGGCAGAAGCACAGTTGTCACTGGAGGAGCTTAAAACCTGTGTGAAGCGGTATTTGAAATTGAAGAATATTGTGGAAGTATAATAATGGAGTCTGCAACAGAACCTCCAACACACCCAACAACTATACGCACTGGTGGTAAGTCCAAGACGAGTGGTGCTGTGTGTGATGTGCACAGGGAGGACCTGGGAAGGCTCGCAGGCAGCAAGTCCTGCTTCTGCTGTGGTGTTGAACAGTGCACACACTCACCACAGTCTCCCAATAGTGTGCACATGCGAGAGGAGCTAGAACAACAAGCAGATGGAGCATCCCTAAAACAGCAAAGTGGAAAGTTTTCATCCCAAGACCATTATGTGTACCTGGAGTGAGAGCTCATCTCACTGAGAATTTGACAGAACAAAGAGGTGGGGTTGAGTTTCCCTCATGTTTTCCTGACTTAACACTCCTTGACTTAACACCCCAGTGGGGGACCATAGAAAACTGGCTACACAGGATCCTCCTGGAAGCAACTGAGATGAGGTGTAGTGATGCAGGAGCTCCCTTTCATCAGCGTTGCTCAAGCAGTAGTTGCTGGAATCAGAAGTGTCTGGACGCTGATGGGGACCACTTTGAGCACCTCTTGTAATTGCTAAGTCCAACGTGCCTTGTATTTATCTTTTATTACCAGTGTATATTGAGTATTGCAATTTTAAAACAGCATTTCCTTTCATGACCCCCAACTGCTTCTCCTCCCTTCCTAAAACAAATCTTTTTTTCCTGGCTCCCTCTGCCAAAAGTCACATAGCTTCTGTATACTTTCCTATCTTTTGCCTAAAAGCACATAGCCTTCTCTCCTTAAAGTTAATCTTTACCCTATGTACTAAGATTCACATCATTAAGAATATTGCTAATGATAAAACTTTTACTTACCCAGCTACTTCCCCTCAACCTTTTAAAATGAAAATATTCCCACTCGCTTTCCTTGCTAATTACAACATTGTTAACATAAGCAACTTCGTTTAGGTACTGTATAAAGCTGTTCACACTGGTTCAGTTCTGGCTGCAATCATCAGCTGTGCCAGACCTTCTGATCCCTTCTCTTTGTCTTTTCTGTAATCTACATCTCATGTGATTTATTTTCTTAATTCCCCGTCATTCCCCTCTGGTTCATTTACTCTTCTCACTGGTTCACGAAAGACTGAGGCTAGAGAATCACTTGAGCACAAGAGTTTGAGGTCGCTGTAAGCTGTGAAGCCACAGAACTCTACTGTGGGCGACAAAGTGAGACTCTGACTCAAAAATAAAAAATAGGGTGGTGGCTGTGGCTCTAAGGGGTGGGGCACCAGCCCCATATGTGGGAGGTGGCAGGTTCATAACCAGCCCCAGCCAAAAACTGCAAAAAAAAAAATAATAATAATAAAAAATAAAAGAAAAAAGAAAAAAAATTTTATGAATGACAAAATGCTTCTTTAAATTTGGCTTTTATCATAATTTTTTGTTAGGTTCAGTGAGTACCTTTTCTATGTCACTGAATAGTTTTGCTGCCTATCATGTTATATGCACAAATTGATCTATGCTTTTATGCTTAACACAGCCTCTGAAATGCATTGTTTATATAAGACCGAAGGGAAGAAATGATTCATTTCAAGGCCTTTGGCAAAAATAAAAATGCAACTGACTTATGTCCTAATGCAGTCATAGCCAATTATAACTGCTGCGGTACAGAGCCATGTCCTGGAACCCAGAAAAACCAGGCTTATTGAAAAGGATGACATTTTACCTGCACAGGAAACAAGGTGGATCAAGGTGATGGCCTGGAAAGTAGGAGGCCTGATCTGAGAGTTCAAACTGGCCAACGAGAATGGAATATAGGAGAGGACCAATCAAAATGTGATTAAAGATTCTCAATATTGAAAGAGAAAAGGATGGATTACAGCATTCTGCTGCTCGAAATCTTCTCAACACATGTGGACTAAAATCCAAGGCCCTTACCTTGTTTTAGGAGGCACCCACCTCCTGATTCTGTGCCAAAACTCTTCATGCTGTGTGCCACTACTCCTCAACCTGCGTCACCATGATGCTGTGAGTCACCGCTCCTCATGCTGTGCGTCACCACTCCTCACACTGCAACACCAGTCCTCACCCTGCATCACCACTCCTCACCCTGTGTCACCACTCCTCACAGTGCGTCACTGCTCCTCACGCTGTGTGCCACCGCTCCTCACCCTGCCACTCCTCACCCTGTGTCGCTGCTTCTCACCCTGCGTCACCACTCCTCACCCTGCATCACTGCTCCTCACCCTGCGTCACCACTCCTCACCCTGCCACTCCTCACCCTGCTTCACCGCTCCTCACCTTGCCACTCTTCACCCTGCGGCACCATTCCTCACCCTGTGTCACCACTCCTCACGCTGTGCATCACCGCTCCTCACCCTGTGTCACCACTCCTCACCCTGCGTCACCACTCCTCACCCTGTGTCACCGGTCCTCACCCTGCCACTCTTGACCCTGCCACTCTTCACCCTGCGTCACCACTCCTCACCCTAAGTCACCACTCCTCACACTGAGGATCAACTCACCTCACCCAGCCACAACTCAACACGCTGCTCAACTCCTCACCATGAGACCCCACTCCTCACGCTG
>CAUYPK010170099.1:0-16761 GCA_963574355.1 Loris lydekkerianus
TCTCACTCAGTCACCCTGGGGTTGAGTGTTGCGGTGTCACAGCTCACAGCAACCTCAAACTCTTGGGCTCAAGCGATCCTCTTGCCTCAGGGAGGTCATTCTTTTTAATGGCTGAATAGTCTTCCATTGCCTATAAATACCACATTGTCGGTTTCTTTCTTTTCTTGTTTGAGACAGAGTCTCACTCAGTCACCCTGGGGTTGAGTGTTGCGGTGTCACAGCTCACAGCAACCTCAAACTCTTGGGCTCAAGTGATCCTCTTGCCTCAGCCTCCTGAGTAGCTGGGACTACACGGGCCTGCCACAATGCCCTGCTAGTTTTTAGAGACGGAATCTCATTCTGGCTCAGGCTGGTCTCGAACTCCTGAGCTCAAGCAATCTGCCCGCCTCAGCCTCCCAGAGTGCTAGGATTACAGGCATGAGCCACCATGTCCGGCCTCCACATTTTCTTTATTCATTTGTTGATGGACAGATAGAGCGATTCCATATCTTCTCTAATTGCTTTAAATTTCAAAATATCAAATGTTTTGGGTTGCCTGTGTTATTTTTGTAATGCTTGAGTCCTGGATATAGGTGTGTGTATCACCAAAAGGTGTTCATTGTACCCATTAGGTAGGTTTTGCCCCTCCTCTTCTCCCCTCTCCTTCCTGGCTGATTTCAGTACTGAATGAGTCTGGAGGACATTATGCTAACATGGGAGGGCAGATATCTCTTGGACATACTGATTTCCTTTCCTTTGACTATATACTCAGTAGTGGGATTGTTGGATTATACAGTAGTTGCAGTTTTAGTTTTGAAAGGAAACTTCATACTATTTCCACAGTGGCTGTACTAATTTACAACCCCAGCAATGATGTATAAGCATTCCCTTTTATCCCTTGACAGCTTTGTTATGTTTTGCCCTTTTGATAACAGCTATTCTAACCAGGCTGAGATGATATTATCATTGTATTTTTAATTTTCATTCCCCTGATAGTTAATGATGTTGAACATTTTTCTCATATACCTATTGGCCATTTTATATGTCTTCTTTTGAAAAATGTCTATTCTGCTCATTTTTTCCTACTTTTTAATTACATCATTTCTTTTTATTTTGCTGTTGAGTCTTTGGCATATTCTGGATTTTAATCCCTTGCCCCCTTGCCAGATGAATGGTTTGCAAACATTTTCTCCCATTCTCAAGTTGTCTCTTCATTCTGATTGCCCGCTTTGTTAGTTTGATATTACCTCATTTGTCTATTTTTGCTTATGTTGCTTATGCTTATGAGGTCTTACTCATAAGACCTTTGCTCAGACCAATGTCCTAAAGTGTTTTCCCTGTTTTCTTCTAGTAGTTTCATAATTTCAGGTCTTACATCATGTAACTCTTTAAGCCATTTTGAGCTGATATTTGCACATGGAGAGAGGATCTAGTTTTATTCTTCTGCATGTGGACATCCAGTTCTCCCAGTGTCATTTACTGACGAATCTGTATCCTTTCCCCGCTAAATGTTCTTGGTGTCTTTGCCAAAAAACAGTTGGCTGTAAATACACGGATTTCTGTGTTCTCTATTCTATTTCATTGGTGTATGTGTTTTTATGCTAGTACTATGCTGTTTTGGTTATTATAGCTGTAGTGTATTTTGAAGTTAGGTAGTGCAACATCTCCAAGGTTAATGTGAATGTACAACATTCACAATATTTGAATTTGTTAGGTAGAGTCCCTCTTGTACTTGTGTCCCACACCCAAAAGGTGTGCTATACACCCCTACGTTGTGCCCATTAGGTGGGACCACTCCAACCCTTTTCCCCCTCCCTCAGCAACTTGAATTTTTCTCCGATGTGGACGTGAATTAGATCGTCTACTGGCTTCATATTAGTATTGAGTACGTTGGATACTTGCTTTTCCATTCTTGTGATACTTTACTGAGAAGAATGTGTTCCAACTCCATCCAGGTTAATACAAAAGATGTAAGGTCTCCATCTTTTTATGGCTGCCTAGTATTCCATGGTATACCAACTTTATTCTTTTTGCTCAGCTTTTTTTGGGGGGGCCTTTTGGGGTTTCATACAAATTTTAGGATTTTTTTTCTATTTCTCTGAAAGATGTCATTAGTATTTTGATAAGATTGTATCGAATCTGTGGATCACTTTGGGTAAATGAACATTAAATTTCCTTAGTTTCTTAAGTTAACTGATAGGAACTGGCTATTGTCAATGAGAATAATGGGGACCCAAAAATGGCAGAGACCAGTGGTAACACTTCATGACAAGAGATGGGTTGAGCATGGTAAATATGGTAAGAGTGTGGCTAGAGAAATATTCTGAATGTTCAGACCTGCAGAAAAGTATGATAGTAGCTAATTATCCTTTAGGTCTCTTAGAATAAAATAAATGAGCAGCCTGCTAATTCTTATTTGATTTATATAACCAAAATACTTCAAGGTCTGGTGAACAGAGACCTAATTGAGTCATCATAATGGAGATTTATAGCCTTTCACGCAACTTGCAGACTTGAGTCTGTTTACAACACCCAGGGGCCTTCAAAGGGAAAGCCAGGTAACCTTCAGGAAGGACTAGGCAACACCATTAAGTGTGTATCGTAAATATAGCTTTCCTTTTTCTTTTTTGCCAGAGGGGCCTGGGACCATTTACCGGGGTAACTATGCACTGGGAAAGTAGAAATACTCAGGCTTTCAGAAATTGTTGGACACTGACTGAGTTCACACTCATCCCTGGGGGAGATTAGAAGGGGTTTGAACACAACAGTCATCCACTGGTCAGAGTTAGGGCTTCTGGAGTCAACAGCTTTATCTTAGATCCATCAAAGATCAGTCTAGTGGATCTACAAATACATTATATGGTTATTTTTTAGTCCATGAATGCCTACTTGAAATAGGCACAATCAGCAACTGACAGATGTATCAGATTTGCTCCTTAACAAGTGTAGTAAGAACTATGTATGGTAGAAAGAACCAAGAATTTACTGAATCTGTCAATACCATATTCCTGAGAAAGTCAGATATGAGGGTGCACCAAAGATTTGAAGAACGTGTGTGTATATGGAAGGAGGGGGATGATTGCTATCATATTCTCGTTTAATTTGCCTGTTTGGCCTGTGTAGAAGGTAAACAGGTCTAGGAGAATGAAAATCGATTATCAAAATTTAATCAATCCAGAATAGGACTTTTTAAAAAGCTAGATAAATCATAAACTGCAGAACAGTGGAAAGATCAAGATCTATTTCTTTTCTTTTCTTTTTTTTTTTTTTTTTGAGACAGAGTCTCAAATTATTGCCCTGGGTAGTGCCGTAGCGTTACAGCTCACAGAAATCTCAAACTCTTGGACTTAAGCGATTCTCTTGCCTCAGCCTCCCAAGTGGCTGAGACTACAGGCGCCTGCCACAAGGCTGGCTATTTTTTGTTGTTTTTGCAGTTATCATTGTTGTTTTAGCTGGCCCGGGCTGGGTTCAAACCTGCCAGCGTTGGTGTATGTGGCTGGCGTCTTACCCACTGAGCTATGGGCGCCACCAAGAAAGATCAAGATCTCAAAAGCAGTCATACAGGCTCTGTGCCTGTGGCTCAAGCGGCTAAGGTGCCAGCCAAATGAACCTCAGCTGGTGGGTTCGAATCCAGCCCAGGACCACCAAACAATGACAGTTGCAACCAAAAAATAGCCGGGCATTGTGGTGGGTCCCTGTAATCCCAGCTACTTGGGAGGCTGAGGCAGGAGAATTGCTTGAGACCAGGAATTGGAGGTTGCTGTGAGCTGTGAAGCTACAGCACTCTACCCAGGGCAACAGCTTGAGGCTCTCAAAAAAAAAAAAAAAAAAAAAAAAAGCAGTCATACAAAAAGACATTATCTGCAAAGGAAGATATAGAATTAGCTAGGAAATCTATAACTTGATGCTTCTGGGATGGAAGAAAGATGCAGTTTTTTTTTTTTTTTTTTTTGGGTGTTAGTTGTCATTTTTGTTTGGCAAGTGCAGGCTGGGTTTGAACCCGCCAGCTCTGGGGTATGTGGCTGGCGCCATAGCCGCTGAGCTACAGGCGCAGTTTTTTTCTGAGACAGTTTCATTTTGTTGCCCTCAGTAGAGTGCCATGGCATCACAGCTCACAGTATCCTCCAGCTCTTGGGCTTAGGCGATTCTCTTGCCTCAGTCTCCCGAGTAGCTGGGACTACAGGTGCCCATCACAAAGCCCAGCTATTTTTTTGTTGTTGCAGTTTGGCCAGCGCAGGGTTTGAACCCGCCACCCTTGGTATATGGGGCTGGCGCCCTACTCACTGAGCCACAGGCCCCACTCTACAGGCGCAGTTTTGATAACATGTAGAAAATGCGGCATAATGTGAGGTAAAGGATAAAATATGCTTCTTATGGTGATCATTTGCCTTGCCTAGAGGGATTTGGCGCTAGAGGGCCCTCAGTGTTTACAAGTACCAATCTTACCTGTGGCTCAAAGGAGTGGGGCACTAACCCCATATACCAGAAGTGGCAGGTTCAAACTCAGCTCCAGCCAAAAACTGCAAAAAAAAAAAAAGCTTCTAGCTGATAAAAGCAGAAGGAAGGGATGCGAAGTGGAAGTTGGTTTATTGAAGTGTTTTGCTCATAGTACTACTAAGAAGTATGAGACTCTCTCCCTAAAATTGGGCTATAAAAGTCTGGGTATTCAAAGGCACTCTAAATCCTACCTTAGAACCAGAGTGTTGATATGAAGATGCCATCAGAATGTGTTTGTATTCTCCACTTTCCCTCCTACTTCCTATAGATTGAGAAATTCCAGGCCGAAGCACGTGATTAATCATTTTTTCTCACATGGCTGCAGGGGACAGGGATGCTGAGAAAGCAAACACGGGGTCTCTTACATGGTGGGCAGAGAACCGATCAGTGGTTGTAAGGGCGAGACTATAAAGGGATGGCATTAAGGAGCCTTTTTAGGTTGATGAAATTATCCTGTATTCTAGTTGTTGTGAGGGTGACAAGTACATTTGTGTTAAAATTCATAGGCATGTACACAAGAAGTTAATTGCTTGCAGAATTAGGAAAAAATCAAAATACAACTATAGCTTCATGACCAGTTGCAGATAATAGGGACTTAGTAGCTACCCATCATCTTTCCCTGTCTATTTTAGGAATAATAAATTTCCCTGCTTTCCCTTGGCTATTTTACGTGAGTTGATGGTAAATAACTTCATAATTTGGTACACATGTTATAAATGTCAAGATGGGACTGAGACTAAATTAGGAGTCAACATTACCCATGGATGGAGCCAACTGATAGAAACTTGGATCTTTTTTGAGAAGATTAGTGCACTTTTGTATGAGGGAGATTTATATGACAGGTGGCATCATGCTGTTGTTGCTATCAGCTGTTATTTAGAAACATGGGAAGAAGTGTGTGTTGCATGATAAAAAGAGGTGAATAACATGGATTGGTACTTGGGGTAGACAGACTCCAAGACCCTACGGAGTACACCTCATGGTATCTGCCTCCTGATGTCCATGCCTTTGTACCAATATAATCCTCTCCCCTTGAGTGGGGGCAGAACCTTTTGGTTGCTTTTAACCAACACAACATGAAAGAGGATGGAATGTTATTGCTGTAATTATGTTCCTGCTAGCAAACTTGCTCTAGATTCTCCTTGCTGGCTTGATGAAGTAGGTGCCCATTTGGGGGAAGCCTCTGTGACAAGGAACTTTACACGGCCTGTAGAAGCTGAGGGAAGCTGCTAGGAACTGAGTGAAATCTCTAGAAGCCGAGCATGGCCTCCAGCTGACTATCAGCAATAAACTCGTGCTCCCAGACCTACAACCGTAAGTAAAGGAATTCTGCAAACAGCCTGAGTGAGCTTGGAACTGGGTTCTTCCTGTGTTGATCCCCTATATAAGAACCAGCCCAACTGTTGCCTCGGTTGCACCCTTGTGATAGGTACTAAGCAGAGGACCCAGGTAAGCAGAGCCCAAGACCTGACTCAGTGAAGTGATGAGGTTATAAATGTGTGTTATAATCTGGTATGTACCCAACAGAAAATAAATACTGTTCAATGTGCTTTCCACCTTCTTAGTGTACTTTCCTATACTGCAGAGGCTAAAAAGCTGAAAGTACATTTCCCAGATTCCTTTGTAACTAGGACTCTGGATTAATTATAGACAAATTAGATGCACACATGTAAGACATAAATGACAAAAGCAAGGTGGGGACTATGCTTCTGTCATTGCCGCTGGTAAACATGGTTGTGAAGGTAAGACGTATGGCTGTTCTACTGCAACTTAGTCACGAGCTTGTGAGTGCTGAGGCAAGGGTAATGGCATCTGTTTCACCGATTACATAAATGACAGCAGGTGCAGCATGGTTCCAGCGGGAGCAGCAGTAGTGATGGCTTTTTATTATGGCAGTAGGAAGCAGCAGTTTCCTAATCGTTGAAGAGTTTAGCAACTCCTTTGGTGACCTGCTAGTGGTATGGCTTTGGAAGTTGTTCTTGAAAGTTCAATTTAGTCAGTCCTCCTGATAATCATGTAAGTCATTTAATATCCAATAATAATTTTTTTTCCTATCTGAAATAATTAAAGTGCATTCTGTTCTCTGCAACTGAATCCTAACTGATACAGGAAGAAAATCCTCATGTGATGTCTGAGTTAAGTGTAAAAAAAGTATATTATAGTAAATAATATTTATGTCTTTAAGTAAACTATTTTCTTTTTGAGACAGAGTCTCACTATATTGCTCTTGGTAGGTAGAGTGCCATGGCGTCACAGCTCACAGCAACCTCAAACTCTGGGGCTTAAGCGATTCTCTTGCCTCAGCCTCCCAAGTAGCTGGGACTATAACCACTCACCACACATCCGGCTATTTTTTGGTTGTACTTGTCATTGTTGTTTGGCAGGCCCCGGCTGGGTTCGAACCTGCCAGCTCTGATGTGGCTGGCACCCTAGCCACTGAGCTACAGGTGCCAAGCCTAAGTAAATTATTTTTCATATTTAATATAACAGGTTTGTAGTATTTATTTTTATAACGAAAAGTCAAGTCACCTTATAACACATTTAACATATAAAGTATAATGCAGTGGTTCAGTTCAACACAATTACATAAGATTTTAATATTAATAACAACCCATTGGCTTAACAAGGCAGCAGCTATAAAACTATAATGTTCAGATTGTTTCTCCTGTGACTCAGAAAATAAATGTCTTTTACTGTGCATTTATAATCTTTTTGCAACTCAAGAATCTAAGTATTCAATTTTAATTAATCTAGGCTAAAATATAGCCTAGATTATAGTCACTATTCTGACTTCAAAATCATTATCAAATATTAACGAATAACATATGCTCTTAAGAAAGTATCTTTCGGGTGGCACCCGTGGCTCAAAGAAGTAGGGCGCTGGCCCCATATGCCAGAGATAGCCGGGTTCAAACCCAGCCCCGGCCAAAAACTGAAAAAAAAAAAAAAAAAGTATCTTTCTTTGTAAATACAACTGGCAAAATATTCAACAAAGTGTATATAGTAGTGCTGTACACACAACATAGACTTTTTCTAGAACTTTTGTAGTATAACTTAACAATCACTGCTTCATAGCAGATGTGTGATATTTTTCAAGTAAACTCTATTAACTAAGCTCTAAAATGTCGACATATTTCAGCTAACCATTCTGGAGCAAAAGAGTGGATGCTTATTTACCAACTATCTCTTTAAGTGGTAATTTCCTTGAAAAGACAAGATTAACAAGTCATTTAAAAGGCACTAATATTAAATGTTTAGCTAAACTTAATTTACGAAATTTTTGAAGGCTCAACTCGCAAATTCTTGAACTCCTCTGAAAATAACATATCCTGTGGTAATGAAGCCCTCTGTGTTAAGCTTTGTTCACAGTGGCTTCTTGCCAAAGGCTGACTGTACCAATTCCCTCCCAGAAAGGGAAACTTCTTGGGTCACTCTGAAGGAGCCCTGCCCTTCCATTCTTTCACATCTAGACAAGTCAAATGACTTAAACCCAAAGTCATTTGTGAAGGCAGAAGTGCCAATGGATTATTTCTCCTCCAGTTTCCTAAGTCAAGTAATTAATTGCTCTTGTCAGAAATACATGTAGCATACAAGTGGACAAGTGTGGTTGATTAATTGGTTAGTTTTAAAGTGCGAACAAAGCCCATTATCTCCAAATGGACTGTCATTGTAATGATGGGCATAAAAGTAGAATAACATATATACAGAAATGACATATCTCAATCAGATAGTCAAAATGTTTTAGATAGGTGCTGGCAATTCTATACATTACCTTGGCAATCATTACATTCAAGTACACTTGTATGTGCTTGCCAGATTAATAGAATAATTCAGTCTCAGTGTAAACTATTCTTTACTATTTAATGTAAATTAAAACATGACTGGTAAAAATCTAGAACCTAAAGCTAGAACCAAAGCAGTCATAAATTGGTCTGAGACAAATGCTATAAGTAGCAGTGCTCAGAAGAATTTCTCCAATTTCTCAGTCTGAGAGACCTATATACTTAATTGAGCTGTTTCTTAACTCTTCTCAGAAGGCTTGCTTCACCCAGCTTAAATCCAAATCCAATATTGTTTTTCATTGTATCAACCTAGAGTTTAGAGTTCTTGATTTGCTTTATCAGTAACAGAGATAGCAGTGTGAGTTAGTAGCTTCTGAACCACTCGTATGGGAACAATGCAGAAGTTACTAAAAAAATATTATCACTAGAAGACTGGATGAGATTAACTTTAAAAAGTTAATAGTACTTCAGTTAAATAAGTTGAAAATGAGCATCCCAAATGGTCTCAATCTAGATCATTAAGGCTAGAGATCTAAGAATCCAGTTCTCTAAAGCATTCTAATAGGACTGAGGCAATTTGGAAAGTAGGGTTTCTCAATATGACATAGCATCATTAACACTCAAACATGACATCATCTTTTCAAAATAGTCAGTTCATATGTAAAAAGCAACACTAGCTAGTAATTTCCTTACTAAAAGTGATATGCTGGTGCCCTCTGGTGGTAGCATTTGTATACTCCCCTGATATTATGGATCTTGTGAAATATAAAAAGTGTATTTGTATTTGAGAATATCAAAAATTTGAGATCATCACAAAGGAATGATGTATTGTGCTTCTAAATATTTTTCTTTTGGCCTTCAAATATGTTGATAACAAGATAAATCCCTGAACCCTACTCCCAGGAATCAAGCTGATAGCTATAGGAATCTTGGTAAACTTGTCTATGATAAGCAATTCTTGTCAAGAGATTTACAATTAGGTCCTAGCCCATAGCTGAGAGGCTTTTGCAATTTCTAGCTTGGCTTTTACATTGATAGGTTTCTCAAAAAACCTCACCAAAGCTGGTTCATTCAAGAGAGATGCAAGAATCTGTTCAAACGCAAACGACCACTGAGGTTCTGCCTTAAGAGAAGAGGGATCTTTCTCTAAGTGGCTCTCTGTCTTCCTTTCACTAGGTCCTCCAGAAGTACAGACTGTATCAGAGAATCCTTTGGCTGCTGATGTAGGGCTATGCAGTTTTCTTCCAACTTCTTCCATTCTCAGCAACAGGCTGGTTACCACAGCAATGGCTTGGTACAATGACTCTTCTTCGGGGTCTTCATGAAATAAGTTATAGAGGGTCTTTGAAAACTGAATAAATTGTGACTACAAGACACAAGTTGGAAATATCACATTTGAATGTTAGACTTTGGGGAAAAAAAGAGAACTCAGAAGTGATTACTTTTCCATATAGAATTTGTGCCACATAACCTTCACCCTAGAAGTTATAAGAACCGATGATTAATCCCCAAATAAATCTTGGTTCTAGAGAAACGAGTATAAACCATGGAAGAAAATTTAAGTCCTCTTCTCATTTATTGCCTAACAGCAGTGCATTACATCTGCACTAATTCCTGCCTGTCAGCATTACTTTAATGTTAGGGAGTACTTTTAATTAGGCAAAGTCCCATATTTCCCTACATGTAAATCATTTTAACCATTCTTTTTTGTTGTTGTTGCAGTTTGGCCAGGGCCAAGTTTGAACCCAACACCCTCGGTATATGGGGCTGGCGTCCTACTCACTGAGCCACAGGCACCACCCTCATTAACCATTCTTAACAAAATGATTAAGAATGAATACCACTTGATCTCAAATGGTTGGAGTGGGTAGCTCAGTCAGATGAATTAAATTTAGGGTATAATGATTTGGGTCCTGTCCTGTAGTGAAAAGTAGCTCCAAGAAAAACATTTGGACATGTGTCTCTTTAAAGGCTGAGGTGGGGCCTAAGTGGAGAGATAAACTGCTTTTCTAATTGCCACTACATAATCCATAAACATTCCTAGAAGATATTTGTCAATTTTAAAACATGATTCCAACACAAGAGTCCTATAAGTCTACCAGAAAAGTTATTTGTGAACAAAAAGAAAACACACATACAATAATTTAATAATAATATATTGCAACAAATGTTTAAGTTTTCTTTCTTTCTTCCTTGTCTATAGTACTGTTGATTTATAATAATTTTAGAATAAATGTATCATACTGACTCATTTTTAAAAGTACTTATTCAATTGTCAAATTATTTGATAGTTCTCATTCTGGTAAAGTTATAGGGATCTTCAGTATCTAGATCAACCAGATTTTAATTAAAAAAAAAAAAAAAAACAAAAACAGATTTTGACTGTATAGTGTCCAAGAAAGGGATGAATTTAAAATTGTGTCAATAGTAGTTATTAGTGTTGCCTGAACAGGTTCAAATATATTATAAGATCATTAGGAACCAGGTTGTGACTTATCTCAGTAATTTCTTGTTCCCTATAAGTAGCATCAGGCTTGGCATCTAGTAGGCACTAAAAAAAAATGTTTACTGAATAAATGAACATACTTCCTTCCACAGTACACTTAAATTATGTTGATAAAAAGAAGAGTTAAAAAAAAGAATATATTTATTGTGCCTTGAACTTCTTTCAAAAATAATTAATGATCCCTAAAAATTTCTCTCAGCACACTTAGGATCCTCTCACAGCACACTAGTTGAAAATCACTACTCTAAGTGTTTAAAGTAGAGTATCATTAAAAAAATTGTTTCCATTCTTCTGTGCTCATTTGAAACTTATGGAGATGATACATAGATTATTTAACTATTTTTTTATATTAGCACATTAGCTATTTTAGAGTTGGGTTATATCCACATTCATTCAAAAAAGCAAGAGCCTAGGATTTTCTCTTTGAAAAGAGAGCCAGGTGTCATGGCTCATGCCTGTAATCCTACCACTCTGGGAGGCTGAGGCAAGCGGATTGCTTGAGCTCAGGAGTTCAGAGACCAGCCTGAGCAAGAGCAAGACTCTGTCTCTACTAAAAATAGGAAAACTAGCCAGGCATTGTAGTGGGCACCTATAGTCCCAGCTACTCAGGAGGCTGTGGCAAGAGGATCATCTGAGGTTGTTGGTGAGCTATGACATGGCACTCTACCCAGGCGACAGACTGAGACTATTTAAAAAAAAATAAAAATACTATACCTGATTCATTCTTGGTAAATCCTTAATGTTTTCTTCTTTTTTGAAAAGCTCATCTTGCCATTGACTTAGATATGCTTGAACATCAATTTTTCCTTTGCCTAAATGAGAGGAGTGAAACCATTTTGTAATGAACAGCATATTTTCCCAAATCTTAAAAAAAAAAAAAGCTATGATCGAAAGATATTTCAATTAGATATAAGATTCTATTTCTTTTATTCTAGGAAATTATCTGATGTTACTTTTTATTTCACCCACTGGCTTTCACAATACTTTCTCCATTTTCCATTTAGACTAAAACTAACTTTGGGAAGGTTGGGACTAGGAAAGGTATGGGGAGAGAAAGAGAAAGGACATCTTTAAACTGACATGACCATGCAAATTTCACGTAGTTGTTCTCATGTATACAACTAAGTTTCAAAAAGCTTCTATATCTTCTTACTATGCAGATATTGTACCAAAATGATCCATAATGGTTTTTTTTCAAAAATTCAAAATACTACTTATTCATTAATTCCTTTAATCAAGTGAGTTTAATCAAGGTGATATTAACATGACTCAAACAATTACTTAAGATCTCTTGAAAACAGGGTGAAAAGGGCCAAGCACGGTGGCTCATACCTGTAATCCCACCATTCTGGGAGGCTGAGGCATAGATCACCTGAGTTCAAGAGTTCAAGACCAACCTGAGCTAGAGCAAGACCCCCGAATCTAAAAAATAGCTGGGTGTTGTGGCAGGCTGCTGTAATCCCAGCTACTTGGAAAGCTGAGGTAAGAGAATCGCTTGAGCCCAGGAGTCTGAGGTTGTTGCTGTAAGCTATGATGCCACAGCACTCAAACTGGGGTGACAAAATGAGACTCTGCCTCAAAAACAAACAAACAAAAAAACAGGATGGAAATACTGGCCATCTATTTATTTAAAATATAATACACATCTTCATGGCCAGGTATGGTGGCTTATGCCTGTAATCTCAGAACTTTGGGAGGCCAAGGCAGGAGGATTGCTTGAACCTAGGAGTTCAAGACCAACCTGAGTAAGAGCGAGATCCTGTCTCTACTAAAAATATAAAAACTGGCTGGGCATTGTGGTAGGCACCTGTAGTCCCAGCTACTCAGGAGGCTGAGCCAAGAGGATCTCCTAAGCCCAAGAGTTTGAGACTGTCATGAGGTATGACACCACAACAGTCTACCCAAGGTGACAGTGAGACTCTGTCTCAAAAAAAATTTGTGAAATTATCCTAAAATGTTAAGTATAATTTTTTTATTTCAGGTTGATATAAGGATACAAATGATTAGGTTGCATTGTTTGCATTTGTTAGGTAAAGTCCAAGTTGTAGTTCAGCCCTTCACCCAGGAGGTGTGCCATATATCCCTTCCTTCCTTCCTTCCTTCCTCCCTCCTTCCTTTTTTTTTTGCAGTACAATTGGCTATAGAAATAACTGGAAAGAATTTTAATGTCCACCAGTATTGGGTTAGTTACTGAGATAAATTATGGGTAAACCAAACAATGAAATACTCTATACCTATTAAAAAGAATAAGGTAGAATCAAATATTCTGACATAACATATTGCAAAATCAAAAAAGCAAATTGTAGAACAGTATCATGAAAGGTTTCTTTTTTTTTTTTTAAAAAAAGACACATCTACATATGTTTATTTATACATAGAAATAGGTCTGGAAAGAATATGGATAAAAATGTTTTTAGCCTTTACTTCTGTGCAGGTTGGGTGAAGGTAGGAGGATTTATGTACTATCTGAATTTATTACTTTTGTAATTACAAATACTTAAAAATAAAAAATTAAATGAATATGGGTCATTTACTATTATACTTTCTCAATTTCTAAGATTTAAGTATCAAGAGAAGAAAGAATAAATTATTAAATGAACACAAAGGAATTTAAAATGCTCTCAGGACAAATCAATAGCGTTTAAAATGAATAACTTAAACTGAATGATATTCCTAGATAATAGTACCTTTTTCAGGGCTTTTTTTTCCTGATTCTGCTTTCTTCTCATTTGTAGGCTTAGAAACTAGAGGAAAAGAGAGTAATTGCATTTTCAAAAATATTTTAAAAATATAATTCAAAGTAAAACAATATTTCATTTAAAGACTTATAAGCACGTTATTTTTTCAATTCAGCAAACCAATTTTAGCTGACTTGACCTCCTTATCATTAGAAGACAAAGTACTCTAAAACTTTCTTAGTAAAAAGAACCCTGGGGGAAAATCCATATTAAAAAAAAAAAAAATCCTAGAAGGAAGTATACCAAATATTAAGTATTTATTTCTGGGTAGAATTTTCTTCTTCGTTAGTTTCTTAAAATATAATTGTATTGCTTTTATTAATCAGGAAAATAAAATTACATTCTGAAAGTCAGAACACTGACCCATAATCCTGATTGTGGCAGTAACTCATTGTGAAACCTTGCACAAGTCACTTTTCTTTGCACCTTAGTGCTTTTATCTATAAAATGAAAGGACTTGTCTAGGTGATTTGTAAGGTCTCTTCAAATCTAATGTTCAAGTACTTTAACATATACTAACCACAACATATACTGATCAGAACTCATCCCTTTATAAGACATTGTATATTTATGAAAATGAAGCAGAAGACATAAAAATAAGCACATGTCACTTTAAATTATGTCTTGGTGACTGACTCATCCCTGTCTCCTTCACCTACAGTGATTTGTAAGTATTCACTTCTTGAATAATAGCCATGACCTTCAATAATCAAATATTCTATTGTCTTCACTGTATTTTACTAGGCATGAAAATGGTGTGATACATTTTAGAAATTTCTGCCGTGTAAGAGAAACAAAATTAATTTTCTTTTTGAAAAGTTCTATAAATCAAAGCCCTAAAATGAAGTTTGGTTAATCAGTCAGATATTTATGGACAATGCTAAGTACTATTGTAGTACAAAAGATGTATAAGGTAAATGAACCCAAATTTTACTAGCGGTAGGTGGGTAAAGTATATATAAACCAGGAAGATCTCTACGGGTGACTAATAATCAATACAGTTAAACTTTAGAACAGATATTTACCATGAAGTTGACTTAAATAAAGTAATTCTTCCTGGGAAAGTTCATCTCCTTTTGAAGGGTCCTCAGATTTCACTTCAGTGTAAGCTGAAAACATATAAGCCAAATTACATTTACTAACAATGAAGCACAGAAATTGGGTTCATAATGGGTCAGGTAAATATGGGAGCAAGGAGTTAAACAAAGGATTTCTGTGTAAGAAAGATGGAAGTGAAGGAATGTGGAAGTGGTACTACTCTACGGTATAGTAAATAACAAAAAATGCTTCATCACTCGGAGTTCTGTTATTTCTCCAACAAATTTTTAATTGTTTTCTGAGAACTGTTACAAGTTGAAATAAGAAAATCTAGTATTTGGAAATCTCTGAAAATGTGAAACTCTGCCATTTAAACTTCCTCACTAATAAGGGAAACATGAAGATGAGTGTACTGCTTTACTTCCTATCAGTGCTTTAATAAGGACATAATGTTTTTCCTATTTTTGATCTATTAAAAGCTTATTCAATGACAATAGTAAACATTTTAACAGCAACCTGACTTGACAATATAAACTTTTATAATTAAATTATTAGGTTGTTTGTCTTTTGTTTTTAATGCAATGTTTGTGACTTGAGTATATGAAGGGTTAAAAAGATACATACATACATACATACATACATATATATATATACACACACATATATATATATATATATATACACACATATATATATTTATTTATTTTTTTGGAGACAGAGTTTTATTTTGTTGCCCTTGGTAGAGTGCCATGGCATTACAGCTCACAGCAACCTCCAACTCCTGGGCTTAGGCAATTCTCTTGCCTCAGCCTCCCAAGTAGCTAGGACTACAGGCGCCCGCCACAATACCTGGCTATTTTTTGTTGCAGTTTGGCCGGGCCGGGTTCGAACCCGCCACCCTTGGTATATGGGACCAGCACCCTACCCACTGAGCCACAGGCACCGCCCTCAAGGGTTAAAGATATTTTTAGTTTGATGGTCTAGTAAAGAATGTTTCCTGGATATTCTGATAAAAGTTTAAAAGGGATCCCCCAAGGCCAGGCGTGGTGGAAGCCTGTAATCCTAGTACTTTGGGAGGCCAAGGCAGGTGGATCGTTTAAACTCAGGAGTTCAAGAACAGCCTGAACAAGAATGAGACTCCTGTCTCTCTACTAAAAATAGAAAAACTAGCCGGGTGTTGTGGTGGACGCCTGTAGTCCCAGCTACTCAGGAGGCTGAAGCAAGAGGGTCTCTTGAGCCCAAGAGTTTAAGGTTGCTGTGAGGTACGATATAAAATCAAAAATAAATAAAGGGGATCCCCATATAGCTTTAAAAAAATTTTGAGGTACCATTTGTTTTTGGAAATAACCCTAACTAAGCTAAAGGGTGCTTTTTGCAAAGTTCCTTCAGTGTAGCCTGGCTGTTTTCTCAAAGTAGGGATCAGGGCTTTGAAGACTCTTTAGGTTAGTGGGAAAAATTTAAATAAACTATTAAATAGAATGGTGTGATAAATTTGAGAGGATGATAGAATAGAAAGACCCATGAACCTTGGAGTCAGCTAGACCTCAGTTTGCATCCTAGCTATACAGTTTGTTAGCTATGTGATCATGGGCAAATAATTTAATCTTTCCAACTCTCACTTTCCTTATCATGAAAATTGGAAGGATAATACCACCTTTTAGGGATAATGTAAGGATTAAATAAAATAATATATGTAAAGTAAACGTCTTAACAAAGCAAGTGCTCAATAAATGCTAGCTTTTATTTTGCTTCCTTTTCTATATATTTATTATCCCTGCTTCCTGGTCCCATTATTCTGAATAATTAGTAGAATTTTACAAGTTTGGCAGTCTGTCTAAAGTTAATTTCTATTCTAACAATTCAACATTATGCCAATATTTGAATGATATATATTAATATTCTTACAAACCAAGTATCAAATTGCTTGACCACTAATAGGAAAGAAACTTACAGACTCATCTGTTACACAGAATCTCTTCCACATATTTCACTGTATCTATATAAGCAAAAGTAGTGGTAATATGACTTGAAGATCACAATGATCCTCAAGCACAGGGGTGGCGAACAGACGGCTAGAGCCGCATGCGGCTCCCGGCCAAAATGAATTTCGGCTCTTTGCCTCTTATCATTATTTTGTATACTGTGGCTCTTTGCCAAGTTTGGATTTTGTTATGCTGCTTCTGAGGAGAGACCTCTGAGGAGCGATCTCCGAGCGCGTAGT